>CANDYM010000766.1:0-31925 GCA_947397865.1 Polietes domitor
GGGTACAATATGTCGTTTCTAGAGCGGAAAATGTCAAATCGGGACCGACATTTGTATGGGCGCTATATCTAAATCTGAACCGATTTCCTCCAAATTCAATACCAATGGTCATTGGCCAGAAAAAATAACTTCTGCCAAGATTCATGACAATCGGACAACAATTGCGACCTGTAGAGTGCGAACAAGCTTAGATGGACAGCAGACGGACGGACGGACGGACAGACAGACATAGTTAAATCGACTCAGCTGGCGATTCTAAGCCGATCCGTATACTTAAAGGTGGGTCTAGCTCAATTATTTCTTGGTGTTACAAACATTTGGCGGAAAACTAACTTATAATACCCTAGACCACGAAGTGGTGTAGGGTATAAAAACGTGAAGATTGAAAATGGAGTAGTGAGAAAACGCGTGCCCACAATTCAAAGAATGAAGGCTTATTTTAATGGTAATTACAAGTACTTTCCGGCCGATATTCTTGGCTATTTACTGCTACTGACAAAAATTTTGTGTATTTCTGATTTTTCTTTTTCTTTTGTATGCCTATATTTTTCTGAATTTTTAAGGTGGTGTTTTCATAGTGAAAATTACAAAAGAAGAAGAAGAAAAATCAGAAATACACAAAATTGTTGTCATTAGCAGTCAATAGCCAAGAACATCGGCGGAAAGTACTTGTAATTACCTTTAAAATAAGCCTTCATTCTTTGAATTTCACTACACCATTTTCAATGTTCATACCTCGGCACGTTTTTCTTGATTTTCCCAATTTCCAATTGGTTCTATCTTTTGAAAAAAAATTCGGTTTTTTTTTTAAATACGTGTAAAATATTTTTAACAGTAGAATATGTATGCGAAAAATCGTTAAAATAAAGTTGTGGTCGCATTTTTTACGAAAATCGTTCGGTTTGATATGGAATGAACGATATATATGATAGTTTGGATTTTGTTGTTCCTTTTCTTGCTGGCTTTAATAAATCATTTAAGCAAACCAAGTGTTGTTCTGATGTTCAAGCAACATTGAGATTTTAATGAATGTCCCAAAAATTGTCACTGCTGTGATATGTGCAGATTTCATTGTAGCCCGCCTTTCAACAAAAACCTAAAGCTTTGAATACAATTTTTCATACGAGCACAATTATAATGTAGTTCTTTCTCGGCAAAACAAGTTGGCATTTTTTTCATTTTCACCATGTTATTGTTGGCCAATATTGAAGTTTGTTGGTTTTTAATTAACTTTTGGCTACAGGCTGAAACATATTGAGAAAATTAACGCCACAAAATACAAACATGATATAAAACATCAGTCCATGGCAAAAATCAACCACACACAAACACACACACTCATACATACACACATTTTGTAAGAGCTACACTGGTCCATGCCACTCCATTTATGAAACTCGTACTCGCACTCGTAGTCGAGCAGTTACGCATCCAACCTGCAGCCCTGACCCTCTGCTCAACCAACAAACCACTAGGATAACCGCATTGTTGCTTCTCGTTTACGCATAACAAGGACATTATGGATGGACGGCTGGCATGTATGCGTTCGTATAGACCTACGGTATGTACGTCCGTAAATAACGACATGGAAAACTGAGTTTCTGAGATATCTTGAAGGCAGAGTAAAAAGTCAACATTAGTGGTATTTTGTTTAAGGTCCGGTCACTTGGGCAGGAAGCAATGAAAAAACCATTAAAATTGTTGTCAGTTTTAGTCAATATGTCAAAGTCATTCCGCACAGTGAAAGACGTAATTAATGATGGAATCCGTATTTAATGAATTTTTGTAAATTTATATATAATTACTATCGAGGGAAGGTACTGGCAACACACTAAATATTCAAAATCACTTGAAATTTTCCAAAAATGAAATGTAATTTAATGTATAAATAAATAAAGTATAAACAACCATCAATAACCTTAGCATTTTTAAACAAATAAGGAAAGTCGGACGGGCCGAGTATATGAAACTCTACAAAGAGAACAAAATTGTAGGCTAATGTGGGTGGGAGGTGTCATTCCATTTGTAACACCTTGAGTACATCCTGCGACAATTTTACACTTATTTTATTGGACCTGAGAAAAACAATATACAAGGGTAACTAGAGATCGTATGCAGAAAAACTGTGTTTTCAATTTTTCATTTGGTGATCCTTTCTCCTTTTTACAGGACTTTTAATTTCCAGAGGATATAGATGTTTATTAAATATATTTTCATACTGTAACGAATCATACAAAGGCGATATGGGTATCAAAGGAAAGAGAAGAATATGTGTTAAAAATGTTTTGAATTTAATGCTTCTATCTGTATTAGTTTAGTATTAACAGCAATTTCAACCCCCCCCCCCCACTTATTCATTTAGTTTATTCATCTTTTATGATTGTTAATGCTAAACTAATAAAGATATGGGATTGGAATTTATAGTATTTTTAACATACATTCTTCACTTTCATTTGATATCCACATCACTCGTGTATGGTACTCGAAAGTATAAAAATAAATTATTAAGACAATATATCCCTTGGAAATAAAAGACTAGAAATTAGGTGTATGCATTTCTCTGATTGCATAGACACGAAAAATAAAAACGATGATGAATTCGGCGTGTACATCTAACTAATTGGGTAGACACGTAAAATAAAGAGATTTTTGAAAGTCGTTCTTTTAAGGGAGTAAAATGGGGATAAGGGGATAAAAATGGTACCAACCAAATGACCGCAGCTATAATCATGGAATTCGGTGCATATATTCCTCTGACTGCATGGACACGCAAGATATTTTTTTCCAAATTCGTACTTTAGTTTTTACAATCGGTCCTATGGTGAAATATAACGTATATACAATGTGTAAAGGTGAAAAATAAAAAGCTTGGCCAAAATCTGATAAAGTTTGTAGTTTCTAGGCCACTTCGGGAAGACCATTTAAATCTGAACTATATCAGAACATGGAACGATGTGACTCACTTTCACTATACGTGCTTCTAGTGGAAATAAATTTGAATAAGAAGAACGAAAAAGGTCAAATCGGGAGCGACATTTGAGTGGGAGCTATATATAATTCTGAAAAAAGATAGACATCCAGATATAGACTCAGAAAGTGATACTAAGTCGATTAGCATAATAAACGTAGGTCTATCTCGTTTCTTTTTGGGTGTTACTAACAAATGCACAAAGTCATAATACCCTAGAGGAGGGAATGAATAGAATATTTTATTTTATGTATGATTTTGTCATAACCTCAGTGAAATTTTTCATTAAAAACTGTCATATAATTTCTGAAACATTCCTTAGAAACTATGAAACGCAGTTCTTCTTCAATGAACCTTTTTCATATAAATATTTATTTCTATATTTTCTATATTTTATTATTAAACTTCATTATTTTTCATAAACATTAATAATTTCTATTGAAGTTTCCAATATAAACAAAAAATTGTACACAAGTAAAAACGGCGTAAAGTTCGGCCCTCCACCATGGATTGCATTCCACAGAGGCTGTCGATTTTCAATGAAAAAATAAAATTTTTTAATATAGCTACCAAAATAAATACAATTATTGGAAAAATAATTTTATATATAAATACAAATTTTTTATTCTTTCAGACCACGCTTATAAGGCAAGACTACCAATACGTTTATACTATATATATCCAAATAATACTTCAAATCAATGCAAAAAGAAAATATAGGACAGGAATCTTCAAAAAAAAAACTTAAACGACGCTGTTGGTTGTATTTCCATCCTATTTTACTTCTAAAATTACAAATTTTGAAAATCTTTCTTTCAAGATAACCTAACTTCATGATTCAACCAATTTTTGCCGTAAAAGTAAAAAAGTACGACTTTAGAAAAATCTTTTTATGCAGTCAGAGGAATGTAGACTCCGAATTCCATGATTCTAGCTGCGGCCATTTTGTTGGTACCATTTTTATCTCCTTTTCCCATTTTACCACCTTAAATGTACGATTTTTATACCCTACACCACTTCGTGGTCTAGGGTATTATAAGTTAGTTTCGCGCCAAATGTTTGTAACACCAAGAAATAATCGAGATAGACCCACCTTTAAGTATACCGATCGGCTTAGAATCACCAGCTGAGTCGATTTAACGATGTCTGTCTGTCCGTCTGCTGTCCATCTAAGCTTATTCGCACTCTACAGGTCGCAATTGTTGTCCGATTGTCATGAAACTTGGCAGAAGTTATTTTTTCTGGCCAAGGACCATCGGTATTGAATCTGGAGGAAATCGGTTCAGATTTAGATATAGCCCCCATACAAATGTCGCTCCCGATTTGACATTTTCCGCTCTAGAAACGACATATTGTACCCGATTTTCTTTAAATTTTGCAGAACATCTTATAATCGAACTAGAAACACGTATGCAAAAATTGGGTAAGATCGGTTCAGATTTAGATATAGCCCCCATACAAATGTCGCTCCCGATTTGACATTTTCCGTTCTAGAAACGACATATTGTACCCGGTTTTCTTTAAATTTTGCAGAACATATTATAATCCAACTAGAAACACGTATGCAAAAATTGGGTAAGATCGGTTCAGATTTAGATATAGCCCCCATACAAATGTCGCTCCCGATTTGTCATTTTCCGCTCTAGAAACGACATATTGTACCCGGTTTTCTTTAAATTTTGCAGAACATATTATAATCCAACTAGAAACACGTATGCAAAAATTGGGTAAGATCGGTTCAGATTTAGACATAGCCCCCATACAAATGTCGCTCCCGATTTGACATTTTCCGCTCTAGAAAAGACCCGATTTTCTTTCCAATTTGCAGAACATCTTATAATGCAACTAGAAACACGTATGCAAAAATTGGGTAAGATCGGTTCAGATTTAGATATAGCCCCCATACAAATGTCGCTCCCGATTTGACATTTTCCGTTCTAGAAACGACATATTGTACCCGGTTTTCTTTAAATTTTGCAAAACATATTATAATGCAACTAGAAACTTGTATGCAAAAATTGGGTAAGATCGGTTCAGATTTAGATATAGCCCCCATACAAATGTCGCTCCCGATTTGACATTTTCCGCTCTAGAAACGACATATTGTACCCGGTTTTCTTTAAATTTTGCAGAACATCTTATAATGCAACTAGAAACACGTATGCAAAAATTGGGTAAGATCGGTTCAGATTTAGATATAGCCCCCATACAAATGTCGCTCCCGATTTGACATTTTCCGTTCTAGAAACGACATATTGTACCCGGTTTTCTTTAAATTTTGCAAAACATATTATAATGCAACTAGAAACTTGTATGCAAAAATTGGGTAAGATCGGTTCAGATTTAGATATAGCCCCCATACAAATGTCGCTCCCGATTTGACATTTTCCGCTCTAGAAACGACATATTGTACCCGGTTTTCTTTAAATTTTGCAGAACATCTTATAATGCAACTAGAAACACGTATGCAAAAATTGGGTAAGATCGGTTCAGATTTAGATATAGCCCCCATACAAATGTCGCTCCCGATTTGACATTTTCCGTTCTAGAAACGACATATTGTACCCGGTTTTCTTTAAATTTTGCAAAACATATTATAATGCAACTAGAAACTTGTATGCAAAAATTGGGTAAGATCGGTTCAGATTTAGATATAGCCCCCATACAAATGTCGCTCCCGATTTGACATTTTCCGCTCTAGAAACGACATATTGTACCCGGTTTTCTTTAAATTTTGCAGAACATATTATAATCCAACTAGAAACACGTATGCAAAAATTGGGTAAGATCGGTTCAGATTTAGACATAGCCCCCATACAAATGTCGCTCCCGATTTGACATTTTCCGCTCTAGAAAAGACATATTGTACCCGATTTTCTTTCCAATTTGCAGAACATATTATAATGCAACTAGAAACTTGTATGCAAAAATTGGGTAAGATCGGTTCAGATTTAGATATAGCCCCCATACAAATGTCGCTCCCGATTTGACATTTTCCGTTCTAGAAACGACATATTGTACCCGATTTTCTTTCCATTTTGCAGAACATCTTATAATGCAACTAGAAACACGTATGCAAAAATTGGGTAAGATCGGTTCAGATTTAGATATAGCCCTCATACAAATGTTGCTCCGAATGTTTAACCGATTTTGGCCAAATTTTACATATTATATTTCACCAATAAACAGACATGGTGAAAGCGCGTCACATCGTTCCTGGTTTCAATATACCCCCATACAAATGTCCTTTCCGATTTAACATTTTTTGTCAAACACATACATTTACAGGATGCAAAAATCCTTCCCGATTTCAATTTTTAACCGAATTGAATTGCTATGAGAATTGTTTGGGTGATGCCCATATGTCCATACTTTGGTTATGACTTTGGTTAACTACTGTATAATTTGTATTTGTCTGTCGGACAATTGGATCAATTACCATATTATTTACCATATTCTTTAAATTTGACTAAAGATGAATTTATAGCATATAAATTATATGAATGTAATTTATATAATTTGTATGAACTACATAAAATTGCTCCCGTGAAATACCTGGGTTTAGTAATCAAAGCGAGGTACATACGCAGGGAGTGGTGTAGGGTATTATATAGTCGGCCCCGCCCGACTTTAGCCTTTCCTTACTTGTCTAAAATATCTTTATTTGACGTGTCTACGCAGTTAGAGGGATGTACACACCATATTTCATCATTCTAGCTGTAGCCGTTTAGTTGGTACCATTTTTATCCCTCTGTTCCCATTGAATCCCTTGAAAGTACGAATTTGGGAAAAAAAAAACTTTTTATTTTTCGTGTCTACGTAGTCAGAAGTATGTATTAGTGTTTGCCTCCCGGGATTTCCGCAGGAAAATTCGTATATTTTTCATTTCCCGTATCCCGGGAAATTCGTATGGGAATCCCGCGGGAATTCTGTAGAAACTTTTACACATTTCTTGGCATATTTTTCCATCATTTCCACAATAAAATTAAAAATATTGTACAATAATTTAGCTCATATCGCTTTTAATTAGGTATGTCGAATATTGCAGTTGGATGACAACATATTTTTAAGCTGCGTTCGGACATACATCCAAAATCCACTTTTTCGGATTTTGCCTGTTAATATGACAGGAAATGTAAACAATGTTATAGAAAACGCAAGTATCAATATTGTATTAAATAAGTCAAGATAGCTGCCTAAAAAAATAACTTAAAGTTTTTGACGCGACAGGACATAGAACAGGCAACTTAAACATTTTATTTAATGATCAACTGACTATTAAGCCTAAATCTGTTGACGTTCTCCGACACTTCCACATTTTCCAATAAAATATGAAATATCTGATGATAAATGCATTGCTCGCATATGTACATACAATATATTAATTTTGAAACTTGAAAAGATGTTTCAATTGATCTCACATTGCATTTTATTATATGAATTCTGTAACAGGTTTATTGTGAATTTTACTTAAATAAAATGTGAAGTTTAACTCATGGTAAACAGTATGTTGACGATTTCCCGTGCTGTCCCGGGATCCCGGGAAATAAAAAGTACGGGAAAATGCAAACCCTAGTGTGTATACTCCGAATTGCATGACGCTAGCTGCGGTCATTTGGTTGGTACAATTTGTATCCCCTATTTCCATTTAGATACCAAAAAGTACGAACTTCCAAAAATCCATTTATTTTACGAGGCTACACAATCAGAGGAATGTATACAACGAATTTCATAACTTTAGGTACAGCTGTTTGGATGGAACATTTTTATCCATCTATCCCATTTTATGCCTTAAAAGTACTAATTTGGAAAAAATACTTTTATATTATGTATCTACTCAATTAAAAGAATGTATACACTGATTTTGCTGTTTCTAGCTGTTGTCGTTTGATAGGCACCATTTGTATCCCTTTTTGCCCCATTCTACTTCCTACGAATAAGAATCGCTTTATGGTGCACTTTTTTGTTGTAGTGGGAATGCGCTTACCCAATATCAAGTAAGTCCAAGCTGACATTTTGAAAATACATACTTAAATACTCTAAAATATTAGGGATTTTTATGGGTATTTTCAGTCCTTGTGAGGGAAAAACTTTTCCCTTTGGACCGATTTGGTTTCAATGCAGTTTCAATCCCAACCGATCTACGACTATAAGACGCATTTATGGAAAATTTGGACGTCCGAGCTCCTTTCGTTTAGATGCTAGAGTGCTTTCAACAGATGGACGGACGGACATGGCTAGATCGTCTTAGAATTGTATTACGATCAAGAATATATATACTTTATAGGGTCTCAGGACGATATTTCACGGTGTTACAAACGGAATGACAAAGTTAGTATACCCCCATCCTGGAGGTGGAGGGTATAAAAAGGTCTGACTTCTTTTAGTTGCGGGACCAGTCGATACACTCGAGCATTGTGAGAACCTTTGCAATGAATATGTCTGTGATCTAAATTAGGGTACATACCATATGTCAGAGTTAACATAGGAGAAATTCGAATTGGTAGTAGTGTAGTATTCAATCGAGTCGACACACCAAAAACCTTTTCATAAGTTATGACCCTTTTCATAAAAACAACAAAATATTTAGTTAGTTGCAATGATGATCATACGGACTGCAAACTTAGTTTAAGTTCGAAGATGGGCGAAATTGCCACGCCCCTTCTGGTACCTACCACACAAATGACTCATATTCCTATGTTGAATTAAAACGAATGTAACTTCCATACAGATATTCGAAATCAGCTATATTTTGATATTTGGTAATGTTTTTATAGTCACTTTAAGCATACTAAATATGTCGGGTTTTGCCACGCCCCTTCCAGTACTTCCCACACAAATCACCCTAAACTACATAAAATTAATGCTGTTATAACGGATAATCGAAATACTGTGATATTTGGCAATGCTTTCATAGAAGTTAGATTCGCATGGAATATGAGCGATATTGTCACACCCCTTCTGGTACCTCCCACACAAAGTGGTATAATCCTTGGTTACAACAAAACCGATATAACATTCATACGGGTAGTCAAAATCATTTGAAATTTGATATTTGAACATTTTTTATTATCACTTTGCACCTAAAAAATATTTACGCTTTAGCCACGCCCCTTCTTGTACCTCCCACACAATAGTCTCTATCCTAGGTAATATTAAATCTATATATATAAAAGGGTGACGTTAGTTACTACACTTATAACTCAAGAACCAATTCGGATTGGTCGCCGGCCAAACAAGAAGAATACCCAAGAAAATTCCCGAAATATCCCAGATTTGTATGGAGTGATTTTACGACTCCAGCTTGACGTTTATGTTTACGGTGCATTGAAGTTCACAGTAGAAACGCCTGGATTGTGCTGTCTCAATGGCAAGGTTAAATTACCACAAGAGCCACTGCATTCTTTGCTTCATGGCGAAAGACCAGAATCACTTCACTTTCTATCGAACACTCAGAAATATAACGGATGCTTTCAAATGAATTCATTTGGAGCAGATATTTCTGATGAACGCAGATTCAATACAAGATGATGATGATTCCGAGAAACGGAGCGCCGATTTAGCGTATATTCTTATTTACCATTTACGAACGCTATCCGACTGTTACTCATTTGACAGTGAATCTGGAGAACGGTCAACGAATTTATTTTACTGCAGCAAATACTCATATTATTTGCGATCATTATTGCCACATGTTTTCCATCAAATGCACGTGAATTGTGGGAGATGCACAACCAGGCTTTGGTTTTGATAGAAGGCATGTGTTACCTCATGTGCAGCAGATTGTTAGCCAGGCTATGAATGCCATTGCCAGATCGTCGACCATACGACCCTTTCGAACTAGAATTGCAGCGTGAACGTGAATGCGACACAAACGCATTAAGTCAATTGGTTCGAACAATTGGTAAAGAACAAGGATGCGGATCACTTAAACTGAACAATTCAAAATCAAATTGTTGGTTCACTGCATTCCTTCAAATCTATCGACTGTGTAACAAACGAAGACGAAGCAAGCAACTATTCAACTGCTTTTTTGAATTCATTGGATGTGCCTGGATTGCCACCGCGCAATTTACAATTTAATGTTGTTTCAGTTGTCATCATGCTTTGTAATATCAATCAACCAAAATTATGCAACGGAACGCGTTTAGTGTTCACAAAACTCATGAACAAATGTGATTCACGCAAGAATACTAAAAGAAAAGATCAAAGGTGAGGAAGTTCTCATTCCGAGAATTCCAATGATTCCAACCGATATGCCATTCGAGTTTAAACGAATTCAATTTTCAGTTCGTCTCGCATTCGCGATGACAATCAATAAATCACATTGAATGTTTTTGGCCTCAGTCTGGAGAATGAATGTTTTTCGCACGGTCAACTGTATGTCGCATGTTCCCGGAAAATCATCAGCTTTGATCGTTTTCGCACCTGACAAAAAACATATTGTTTATCACAGAGTGATTCAATGAGGGAAAATACAATTCAAAATCGACACGACCAAATATTTAAAAATGGACAATTGACCACTGATTTTTTGCAATTTGAAATGACGTAGGACAACTCCTATGAGCCGAAGTTCTCCGGGTCAACTATAATGAATAACACTAGCATTCTCTTAATTATGCATATACTTTTTATCATTTAATAGTTCATAAACTATTCACATTTTTTTTTTCAAATAAATGTGAATTACCTGCACCGATAAATAAATAAAATTTGAAGGCAAAACAACGTTTGCCGGGTCAGCTAGTCATTTATAACTTGCATGGAATCCACTATGACGTGACATTTGATCATGTTTATACAATTGTTTTATAAATATGGAAGCTGGGACCATGTTATACGAACCTACCTTATAACTTCCGTACATATGTTCCCTGGGAATTTAAGGTTCGATGGAGCATGAGCTTCGGTCCTGCTGAACTCTCCTGCTTTTCTACTACGTTGTATTATGAAATAAAACACAACTATTGTTAGACGAATGGGAGTTGATCAAACTAGTTAGGTAGAGTGTTGTTTTGTTATTGTGCGGTTGTGGCAGTGGGAGCGGGAGTGGGCTAGTGTCCATTCTGTGGATATATGAAGTTTTCGCATAGGATAAATATTTTGTTTTTATTATAGATATTGGAATACGGTACGAGTACGAAAACAGACCAATGTACGAGTACATGTAAGTACTACAGCACATGATAATAGCATTAAGACCGATAACTCTATTTTGAAAATTCACAATTGACTTTAATTAAAACACAATAATGTCCTATTCCACGCAGTGGTTTGGGGTATAAACATGCCCCAATGACCATAACTTGCTGTCTTGTCGAATGTTGTACGAGTTGGCTCCTATGAAAGGGTGTGTCATGTGTAGTCCGATTATTATTTTAGAAGGTCAATTGAAGTAAATAATTTCAACAATTTGTGTAAGGATATAACAAATTTCTGGAATTTCAAACATATGTCGTAGGCATGCTCTTCTCACAGAATTCGTCTTATCGATTCCTATTGACTATATGGATTAGTTTTAAGGTATCCCAGTGCTGGCTCATAAAAATAATAAATATGCAGTTGTTCCTGGATTGCAAGAACGTACGGTTTTTAATTCGAACAAATAGTATATGAAATATCTTACATAAATATGACCTCGGTTTTTGCTTTTTTCGCTTGGGATTGAAATCGGCCAAAAAGGAAAATTTTTTGCCTAGCAAGGACTGAAAATATCCCTTAATATTTAGACTATTTAAGCATTTTTCTTTTAATTTCTGTTTTATATGCATTTGATTGTTTTTTTTGCGTACATTCCTCTTGTAGCTTGAAAGCACCAAAAATAATGGTGGGACATAAAGGGATACAAATGGTACCAATGATACGACAACAGCTAGAAACATGATATTTGGAATGCAAATACCTCTGATTGCATAGATACGTAAAATAGATGGATTTTTGAATATTCGTACTTTTAAGGGATACAATTGGAAAAGAGGGATACAAATGGTAACAAGCAAACCGATGACGAAATCATGAAATTCGGTGCATAAATTCATCTGACTGTAAAGATGCGAAATAAATAGATTTTTTTGTTTCGAAATTTGTAATTTTAGGCTGAAATTGGGGCGAATGGGGATAAAAATGGTACCAAGCAAACGGTTGCAGCTATAATAATGAAATTCGGCCGATAAGCCGGATTTTGAATAAATAAAATTCAATTCATTATAGTTTTTTTTACAACTTTCAAATGATGTTGATAATAAATATTCTCTTTCTATGGAAGCCAGTTCAATTTATAGAGAAGTTATCTCGATTTTTTTGATTGGTATATTTTATATTCCACAATATTAGCTCTGTTACTTCACGTACTTATTTTTATGTATCTTTTGACTCAGACTCTGTAGCATGCAATTCATGGTAGAGTGCATATAAGGTTGGCCTCTTTTTTACATTTTTTATACAAATAAGATATTTTAAAGTAAAATTCTTTTAAGTTTACAAGGAGGAGGAGGATCATAATTATACACTTTAACAGATATTCAAAATTTGTAAAATATCTTATATTACGACTAGAAACACCTTTGGTGAAAACATGTTAGATCGGTTCAGATTTATATGTAGCTCTCATACAAATTTCTCTCACAATTTGACTTTTTCCGCTCTAAAAACCAGATATTTTATCAGATTGTCTTCAAATTTTGCAAAACATCTTATATTTAAACTAAAGAGTGATTTTTTTGAGGTTAGGATTTTCATGCATTAGTATTTGACAGATCACGTGGGATTTCAGACATGGTGTCAAAGAGAAAGATGCTCAGTATGCTTTGACATTTCATCATGAATAGACTTACTAACGAGCAACGCTTGCAAATCATTGAATTTTATTATCAAAATGTGTGCTCTGTTAAGAAAGTTCAGAAAGAAAGAAATTGTGTTCAGCGACGAAGCTCATTTTTGGCTCAATGGGTACGTAAATAGGCAGAATTGTCGATTTTGGAGTGAATATCAGCCAGAAGCATTGCAAGAGCTACCAATGCATCCAGAAAAAGTCACAGTTTGGTGCGGTTTATGGGCTGGTGGCATCATTGGACCGTACTTCTTCAAAGATGATGCGAATCGTAACGTAACTGTGAATGGTGAGCGCTACCGTGAGATGATATCCAACTTTTTTTTTGCCCAAAATGGAAGAACTGAACTTGGTTGACATGTGGTTTCAACAAGATGGCGCTACATGCCACACAGCTCGCGATTCTATGGCCATTTTGAGGGAAAACTTCGGAGAACAATTCATCTCAAGAAATGGACCGGTAAGTTGTCCACCAAGATCATGCGATTTGACGCCTTTAGACTATTTTTTGTGGGGCTACGTCAAGTCTAAAGTCTACAGAAATAAGCCAGCAACTATTCCAGCTTTGGAAGACAACATTTCCGAAGAAATTCGGGCTATTCCGGCCGAAATGCTCGAAAAAGTTGCCCAAAATTGGACTTTCCGAATGGACCACCTAAGACGCAGCCGCGGTCAACATTTAAATGAAATTATCTTCAAAAAGTAAATGTCATGGACCAATCTAACGTTTCAAATAAAGAACGGATGAGATTTTGCAAATTTTATGCGTTTTTTTTTTAAAAAAAGTTATCAAGCTCTTAAAAAATCGCCCTTTAGGAATCCCTATGGTGAAAATGGGTCATATCCAGATATATATATATATATATATATATATATATATATATATATATATATATATATATATATATATATATATATATATATAGCTCCCACATAAATTTCACTCCAAATTTGACCTTTCCACTCTATAAACCACATATTTTAACAGATCTTCTTAAAATCTTGCAAAATATCTTATATTTGAACTAGAAACAGCCATGGTGAAAATGGGTTAGATCGGTTCAGATTTATATATAGCTCCCATACAAATTTCGCTTCTAATTTGACTTTTTCCGCTCTAAAAACCACTTACTTTATCAGATTGTCTTCAAATTTTGCAAAACATCTTTATTTAAACTACGAACACCTATGGTGAAAATAGGTCAGATCGGTTCAGATTTATATATAGCTCTCGCTCCGGGCTTGACTTTTTCCGCCCAAAAACTACTTATTTTCGCGGAATTTCTTCAAATTGAGCATAACTCGTTATACTTGAACTGGAAGAACTTATTGTGAAAGTTGGTCACTTTATTCCATGTTTGGATATAGCCCCGATACAATTATTCTTTTCGATTTGACAAATTGGACCAGGTAATATTAGCCTATGATTAGGAAGCATACAAAAATCCTTCCCGTTTTAACTTTTTTACAGAATTGAATTGTATTCGGATTGAAAGTGGAGTGTATCATATAGTCGGCCCGCCCGACTTTAGCCTTTCCTTACTTGTTTTTGGAAATGGAAAGGAGGAGACATACACTCAACTGTACACAGTCCAGCCATGTACGTATTTCATATCCTTTGTGTGGGTAATCATCCGCGACCTTCTGTATATAGTGCTTGTCCGTTGTATATCTAATATATACAAATCAATGTGTGTCTGTATGTTGCGTATAGGACGCCAAACCGGTGGACCGATTCGCCTGAAAATTTTACTGTATCTATCTTCTGGACAGAGGATGGTTCCTGGATAGTCTAGGTCATGATAGGACAAAGGGGGGAGGTACCTTCCACACAAAAAATATTTTAAAACTATCACAACAGGCATACCGATGGGTGGATTCGCTCGATAATTTTACAGCAGCTATCTTCTGGGCAAGGGGTGGTTCCAGGCTATACTAGGTCATTATAAGAAAAAGAGGCGTGGCACCGCCCACACAAACTATATTTTAAAACTATCATTAAACACATTCCGAAGTGCGGATTATCTTATCTTTATTGTGACTAACTTCTGAACAGAGGATAGTTTCTGATTGGTGACTATACAATGGTCATGATATCAAAGGACGTGAGGCTGCCCACACCAACTATATATTAAAATTATCACAAAACACGTAACGAATGGCGGATTCTCTTGAAAATTTTACTTTATCTAGCCTGTGGAAAGGGTATGTTTTCTGGCTATAATAGGGGAAGACATGACAAATGGGCATGTTTATACCGTACAGCCGAACAACGCAGAATCTTATTATTTGAGAATGTTATTAGTTAACGTGAGAGGACCCACTTCAGTTTCAAATTTAAGAGCAGTTGAGAGAGGCGTGTCAGAAACTGTGAGACCACATTACTGTATGCTTCTGTCAGCTGTCATCCTCTCCAGATACGATCTTTGTTTGCGACAATATTAAGAACTTGCTCGCCATCTAACCCAAAAGACCTGTGGGAAAAATTCAAAGAGGATATGAGTGAGTACATTTTGCATCATTACCGCACCGTTACGATTCTATATCATTTGCGATTAACATTTTCAACGTATCGCTGATAAAAATTTAAAACATATGCCTAGCCATCAGCAACAAAACTTTTAATCAACTTGGAATGGTGGTGCCTGAACGTTCTACCATTGACATTCCTGATCAAGATTTTCTAAGAGAACGGCAATTCAATGTTGAAGACTTGCGTTTGTTTGTCCCAACAAAAAACCTCTTTTAATTGCAAAGCAACAAGTGGCCTTTGACAAAATTATAACTGCAGTAGCAAATGACAGCGGCGGCCTTTTTTCTCGATGCACCAGGAGTCACAGTTAAAACCTTTCTCATCAGTTTGGTATTAGCGCACATCCATTTCAAAATGGGATAGCTTTAGCTATTGCTTCCTCCGGTATTGCTGCTACATTATTGGATGGAGGACGAACGGCACAGTCTGCGTTGAAATTGTCATAGAATATGCAATTTGTCGATTCTCCATCCTGTAATATTGGCAAAAGTTCAGGCATGTCGAAAATGCTCAAAACATGCAAGCTGATTGTGTGGGAAGACTGCACCATGGCACATAGTAAATCCCTACAAGAGCTTAATCGGACACTTCAAGGTTTAAGATCAAATATACAACCATTCGGTGGAACTCTTATTTGACTAGCTGAAGACTTCCGACAGACCCTTCCAGTAATTCCAAAATCAGCACCGCGCTATACGGGCTGCAAAAAAAAAAACGATGTTAATGCAATCTGGAACAAATTTTTAGGTGATTGCACACATTACAAATCGATAGACAGTATCATGAATGCGGATGAAGTTGTCAACTATCGAATTGAATTTCTAAATTCTTTGGACCTTCCAGGAATTCCGCCGCACATGTTATATCATAAAATTGCTTCACCTATAATTCTCCTAAGGAATGTTGGTCCTCCTCGATTGTACATTTGTACTAGAATTTCTGTCAAGAGACTAATGCCCAACGTCATTGAAGCAACGATTTTAAATGGAAAATCAAAAGGAAAAGATGTCCTTATACCACACATTCCGATGATTCCCACCGATATACCATCCGATTTCAAACGACTACAGTTTCTGATTCGCCTATCATTTTCAATGACTATAAACAAAGCACAGGGACAATCACTTGAAGTTTGTGGATTGAATCTGTAAAATCCATGTTTTTCATATGGTCAGTTATATGTAGCTTGCTCTCGAGCCCAAAAATTTTAATGTCGTGTATCCCGAAGCACTCCAATGAAATACTGACTAACTTAAATAATACAAAATACAAAAATACAGACACAAAATACATTCTTAGAAATAATTACCACAATTAATTAACTCTCTAGTAAATGTTTCTTTTAAATGTTTCATTTTCTTTAAACAAACACTGAAAAAATTACTTAAATTTTCATGAAGTTTTTATATTTTAAAAAATGCAACTTAGTATTAATTTAAACTAATTTACAGAAGTACAAATATACAAAACAAAAATTGCGAGCATACAAAGTTACATACATAAGGAAGACGAAAACCCGTGCAACGCCGGGTACAAAAAGCTAGTATATTTATATTTTACAAAAATTGTTTTTTAGCTTTTGGCCAGCTTTTCCTAATGACCTATTTTTATGCGAAAGTGAGATTCGGAACTAATAGCAATTAATAATAATTTTATTTCTCAATCGGATTTTTATTTCCACAATTTAAAGGTAGCTTTGATGAACATTTGAATTTAAACAAAAAATATATCCAGAAAATAAATACCAGAAAAGTTTACAATTTACAACCATTTTGTTTTCGGGCTGTATATAACACTGTCAGATGTAAACATGAAATTACGTCGAAGGTACATTTAATATTTGTGGTATTAATTTGGGAATACTAGCGCGTGTTTACGTTAAACTAAATGCAATTATTATAGGGTTACAATTGTAGCGAGTTATTCTTGCTCTTATTAAACAGTGCTTTAAAAATTGTCGCAAAAATTAAAACAATTTTTATGTAAGATTTAATTTTTGATGGCATGAAAAAATATATAAAATTAAAATAAAAAAAGATCCGTTAAAATATTTTTAGTTCGGATTTTATGGAACATTATGCCTCAATGAACACAAGAAATAAATGTGAAGTTTCCGGACACAATTTTTGTTGCTGCACATTGTTACGCAAATAAGATACATTTTTGTTATAGTAAACTTCTAAGCCCACTAACGGGCACGCTTTAATAAATATGCACCAACTTCATAATGAAGGGTTTCAAATATGCTAATTTTGAGGACTTCGATGAAAAATTACCAGTTTCTTAGAAAATTCTGGCGACATTTACTGTAATAATAAATTTAAATTTTAATAAACTTGGTATGGGGGTATACTCTGCTAGAGGGTATAATAAACTGGATGGCCAGGTACAGCCTTATAAAATTGAGTCTTTATTCATTGGCCAGTTAATGTAAAGTTCACTGCATTCGTATAGATACATACATAACGTTGCCATTGTGATTTGCCGTAATTGTATGACCAATTTGTTCGAAGAACATTGATCAGCGCATGTAGCTTTCCTAGAACCGAAATACGATTTTTGTGATTTTTATACAAAAATAAAGCACACGTGGGCAATTATAAGAAGTATGCAGTTGTTCCAAAAAGTATAAATCGGGCTATTTTGAACTTTAATTCAAAATAATTCTGTATTGACAAGAATTAATGAAGCACTCGCCGTTGTCGGTAACATTCCCCCTTCTCTGATTTAAGGAATTAACTCTTTCGCCTCAATGTTGCTTATAAGCAACATTGCAAGCTTGTCTTATAAAGTCGTTAAAATCATACTTCCCACACTTCGTCCTATTTTTTGTATTTATCTTCAAAAAAATTCGGGGCTGAAAGGGTTAAGGATCAATGATTCCAACGATTACCACAAAATACGGCAAACAATGAAGTTTGTTGGAATCTCTCATGGATTCTCTTCACTTGGCTTATTTATATGAGACAAAAATGAGCCTCAATTGTGGAGAGTATATTACTTTGAAACAGGTTGATTTTGAGCCCATTAACCTAACGTACGGATCAAATGATGGTATTTTGCATGAAAGTGGAACCAAACAAGTACAACTGATAGCTATGTTACCAGAACTAGCAATTTATAACCGTGTAATCATAGTCAAAAAATGGAACTTATAAAAACCAACCGACAATACCTAATTCTATGGGAGAGGGTATAAGAATCCATAGGCATAGGGAAAACAAAATACCTAAGAGATTGTTTCAAATCTTGGCCGGAATTTAGGAGGAAATTTGTTGTTAGGAGGAATAGCTTACTTAGTTTATCATTATCACATAGTGTATGAGTTATCAAGAAAATAAGTTTTATGCATTTATTTAATGCATAACGAAAGATTCATGTTCATGCAACCTCGCTCGTACTTCAGGCAACAATAAGTATAAATAAAGAAAATTCATAATAGTGGCTGAATAAATAGCACAGAAAATATTTGTTGCTACATCCGGTTGTGCAAAAAGAAATTTAACTGTTGTAACTCTATGCTATGCAATTGTAGGCCCAACATCGGTATAGTGCTTTAGTGTGCGCTGCGGAACCAAATATTTCATTTAATTTAATTTATCCAGTCTATGGAAATACAATATTCCTTACAGACATAATACTAAAAACAAGTAAGAAGGCCTTAAGTTCGGCCGGGCCGAATCTTACATACCCTCCACCACGGAGTGCATTCCAGCAGTATTAACAGCAGATTAAAGGATGTCGACTTTACATAGAAGTACAGTACCATACTACGAAAATTGAGATATTTTTATGTACATTACTATATTTGTTTACTGTTTCAAACTATAATGTATTCTTATGTGCACTGTTTAAAATCGACTACTATATATAAATAAAATGCTGAAATTGTGAATGTGAACATGCCTAAATATTAGACGATTGTCAGTCGCCATTAGAAAGAAGCATTTTCAGATACAGACAAAGTGATAAGAAAAGTATAAATTTTAAAGATATCCCCATTCTCCGCCCAAATGTACAAATTTCGAAAAAACCCTTTTTCGAGTCTTCATAGTCAGAATGTATACACCGAATTTCATATTTTCAACTTCAGCGGTTTGGTAGGTCCCATTTCTATCCCTCTTTTTTAATTATATCCCTTAAAAGTACGAATTTCGAAAAATCCCTCTATTTGACGTGTCTATGCCATTAGAGGGATGTACACATCGAATTTCATGATTGTAGCTGTTGTCGTATCATTGGTACCACATTTTATCCCTCTTTGTCCCATTTCGCACCGCTTAAACTTTTATTTTCTTTGTGTTGCTTCCAAGCTACAAGAGGAATGGCCGCAACAAATTTTAACTGTATGAAAATAAGAAATTTCATTAATAAACCAAGGCTACCAATATTTGTATACTATGTATATATATAATGGAAATAATACTTCAATTCATAAAGTAAATATAAGGGAGCAATCATAAATACACTAAATATTGGGGGATAGAGAGTGTATTTTCAGCTACAGTCGTTTGGTTGGTTGTATTTCCATCCTGTTCAAAAGTATAAATTTTGAAAATACTTTATCTCTCACGTACGCATTATAAGACAACTTCATGATTCTACCATTTTTTGTCGTGAAAGCAACAAAATAAAGTACGAATTTGGAAAAAAATATTTTACGTGGCTATACAGTCAGAGGAATGTATACACCTAATCCCATGATTCTATCAGCGGCCATTTTGTTGGTACCATTTTTATCCCCTTTTTCCAATTTTGCCCCCTCAAGAGTTCGACTAACTAAAATCTCTTTATTTTACGTATCTACACAATTAAAGGGATGTACACACTGAATTTCATCATTCTAGCTGTATTCGTTTAGTTGGTACTATTTTTATCCCCTGTAGCCATTGTATCCCTTGAAAGTACGAATTTGGAAAAAACGTTTTATTTTTGGAGTCTACGAAGTCACAGGAATGTATACTCCGAATTTCATGATTCTAGCTGCTGTCATTTGGTAGGTACTATTTTTATCCCCTTTTTCCATTTGAACCCCAAAAAGTACGAATTTTGGAAAGTTCTTTTATTTTACGTGTCTACGCAATCAGAGAAATGTATATATCGAATTTCATTATTCTAGGTGCAGCCGTTAGGTTGGTACTATTTTTATCCCTCTATCCCCATCTAACCCCTTAAAAGTACGAATTTAGAAAAAATACTTTTATATTATGTATCTACTCTATTAGAGGAATGTACACGCCAAATTTCGTGTTTCTATCTGTTGTCGTTTGATAGGTACCATTTTTATCCCTTTTTGTCCCATTTCGCCCCCTACAAATAAAAATCACTCTATGGTGCCCTTTTATGCTATAGAGGGAATGCACATTGCAAATATCAACTAAATACAAGCTAATATGTTCAAAAAACATGCTGAAATACTCTAAATATTAGGGGTATTTTCAGTCCTTGTGAGGGAAAAAATTTTCCCTCTGGGCCGATTTCGTCCACTTTCAATCCCAACCGATCTACAACCATAAGACACATTTAGGAAAAGTTTGAACCTCCTAGCTCATTTCGTTCGGCCGCTATCGTGCTTTCAACAGACATACGGACAGACGGACATGGCTATATCGTCTTAGAATTTTACCACGACCCAGAATATATATACTTTATGGGGTCTCCGATGAATATTTCAAGGTGTTACAAACGGAATGACAAAGTGAATATACCCCCATCCTGGAGGTGGAGGGTATAATTAGATATACGATTAAACTCTTTCAAAGCCCTTGCAATTGGTTCAAATACAGAATAGTTAGATCTATGAAGCGGAATAAAAAATATATTATTATTCCATAAAATGCGAGAAGGAACTTTAAAATTTGCAAGTTCCAGTAATTCAGAACAATCAACTAAGCCACAAATAATTTTGAAAAGAAACACTTGCGAAAGGAGAGTTCTCCTATTCTCGAGGGTTGTCAAACCAATAAGCCTACATTTATCGACATAGGAAGGTTGAGGATCAGTAAAATGAATAGAACGTAGAGCAAACTTCATGAATTTATTTTGAATACGTTCAATTCTACATATATGGTTAGCACAAAAGGTATTCCAAAAAATACAAGCATATTCCAGCTTAGACCGGACTAAAGATGAAAAAATTAACTTCGCCGTATAAGGATCCCAAAATTTCTGACGATTTCTCTTCACAAAAGCTAGCAAAGAATATGCTTTAGGAATGATGACATTTATATGATTAATAAACGTAAACTTGGCATCAACAACAACACCCAAATCAACTATTTCATCTACGGATTTAAGTTGAAGGTTATTAATGAAGTAGTCATAATAAGCCATATTTGCCATTTTGCCAAAAGAAACCTTAAAACATTTAGAGATATTAAGACACAAAAAGTTGTTTGAGCACAATTCCGAAACTCTGTCCAAATCTCTTTGGAGACGGAAAACATCTGCAATAGAGTTAATTCGCAAAAATATCTTTAAGTCATCAGCGTATAATAAAATATTCGACCATATTACACAAGACGATATAGCTTTAATAAATAAAATGAACAATATTGGGCCTAAGATACTGCCTTGGGGAATACCAGAAAGATAACGAATCAACAGAGTCAATAGAAACAAAAACAGGTTCGATCCTGTTAATATGATTGAATCCAATTTAAAAAAATCAGAATGAAATCCAACTTTATTAATTAACATAGCGTGTGAAACCTTATCAAATGCTTTTGTGTAATCACTGTATATAGTATCAACTTGACAGCCAAGTTCGTAGCTTGATATGCAGTACTGAAAAAAAAATCGCCAAATTTGAGACAGTAGACCCCTGAAAAATCTATGCTGAGATGGAGAAATAACATGTTTAACAGCAAAGTATAGATTATCAAAAACAATATGCTCAAAA
This sequence comes from Polietes domitor, assembly GCA_947397865.1. Classification (NCBI taxonomy): domain Eukaryota; kingdom Metazoa; phylum Arthropoda; class Insecta; order Diptera; family Muscidae; genus Polietes; species Polietes domitor. The sequence goes on from CANDYM010000766.1 coordinate 22,235, forward strand.
ATCTATGAAATGTTGCATAATTTGGCAATAGGTCTATAATTTAAAATATTATTCTTAGCACCAGATTTGAAAATGGGATTTATAGCAGTTACTTTCCACCTATCAACGAAGAAACCTTGTTGTAATGACATATTGAAAAAGAATAATAGTGGCATAATTAATGACTTTGAACAATTTTTTATAAAAAATGAGCAAATACAATCACTATCCAATCTAAAAGTAGGTTTGAGCTTAGTGATTCCACTTAACACATCAACATCAATTAATTGTAGCATTCCAAAATTCAAAGAAGAAGATAAAAAGAAATTAGAATTTCCTGAAGAAATGTAAGGCGAAAAATTACTACTAAAAAACTCGGCAAACAAATTAACAGTCTCCGAAGTTGAATTAGATCGCTTTTTCTTAGAAGCTTTTTCTATTGGAATAATTGAAAGTCCAAAATGATTTAGGTTTCCTCTTAATATTGTTTTCAAAGTTAAGTATATACTGCCTTTATAAAAAATTATTTAGAAAATTGAACTCCCTTAACTAATGTTCATACATTGACTTATTGTATAAATCATTTGTGGCTTTAAACAGTTTATAGAATTTATTTCGCATATTTTTAAATTTCTTAAGGCCTTTCGTATACCAGGGCGATTTGTGAATTCTGGGCTTCAAAATAGGAATATTACAACAACAAATTTGAGTAATAACAGCAATAAATCTATCATAGCAAACTGTTAAATTGTCAACTCCAAAAATTTGGAGCCAATTTACGTCACTAATACAGTTATTTATAATTTCAAAATTACACTTTTTAAAGTCGAAACCTAATCGGCTGTCACTTACTTTAGGAAACAAATAAAATTCTAAAGTAATTTCAAGAGGTACATGATGCATATCTGATCTGCAAAAAGAGTGAAGACATTCACTTATAATAAATTTTAAATCCTGATGCAAAAAGACAAGATCCAAAATTTTCCTTAACCGGTTAAACAAATTATTTACTTGGATCAAATTCAAACTGAAGAAACCATCAATAGTATTGATTTCAAATAAATTATTCACAATAGAAGGCACGATAGACAGGGAACTTTCATCGGAAGTCCAAACAACTTTACTCAAATTAAAATCACCAACAACAATTAAATTACTATTAACAAGAATGTCAGCCAAATCAATAACGTTATTCACATGTGCATCATGTAGAATTTCAGAACCGCATAATAGGATAAATGTAGATACAATCATTTATGTACATCACTCACTTACAACTTTTTCAATTTATCGAGTCTGCAATACAATATTCACAATCGCAAATAATGAGAAGAGATTTTAGAATTGTTACCTAAATGAAAGCGCTTTCGAGAGGATTCACCTCCTGAGTTTGACAGGATTTAAATAAAGCAAGCCACATTCAAAACAAAACGTCTTAATTCGACATTGATAAAGGCACAAATTGGAGCATAAAGAGAGGAGGTGTATTGCTAAGATCTTCCACAAAAATAATTCTCAAAAAATTCCACAATATAGTTCTGGCAATTAGAATTTTCTCACATATTAACTTACAATACTTTCTTCGCTTAGTATAATGCTCCCTTCGACCAAAAAAATAATTTTTTTGGCCCGCTGTAAAAAGAAACTCAGGCCAGCTCGCCTATAAGTTTATTCTCCAAAAACTGATCTACTCAACATGCCCTTTCATAATTATATTCTGTTCTAATCAAAAAGTCTAAATTTGTTGGACAGTGTAATTAATGAAATATTTGAAGTACATTAAAAAAAAACTATAAATTTATAAAATTGTTAAATAAAAATTTGTAAGCTAATAAAATTATATAAAATTAAGTATTTGTGAGCATTGTCTATTTAAAAATAATAATGAAATATTTCCGAAGCCGCGATTCAAAACTGGGTGCAAATTTGGCAGCTTACCGCTGTGACCCCATACGAAAAATTCATTCTCACTCACTTGTGAAAAAGATATATGAATAAATATTCTTAAAATGTTACGGAATATTAATATGTTATTAACCTTTTTGGCAGTTTTTAAAAATAAATTCCTCAAAAGCGGGAAATATGCAAATTGGGATTTTAAGATGCTTCCAGCGGAATACTACCATTGTTTGCTGGGATAATATGGAATGAAGCTATCGCTATGAAATTTAGCAATTACAGAAAAATATCGTTGAAACCGAACGATTTTCGTAAAAAAATACGACCACGACTCCGATTTTAACGATTTTTCGCAGACATATTCTACTGTTAAAAATATTTTACAAGTATTTTTGTAAAAAAAAAGATTTTTTTTTCAAAATTTGAAAATTAGAAAATTCAAGAAAAACGTGCCCAGGTATGAACATTGAAAATGATTTAGTGAGAAAACGCGTGGGCACAATGAATGGTGGCTTATTTTAAAGATAATTACAAGTACTTTCCGCCGATGTTCTTGGCTATTTACTGCTACTGACAACAATTTTGTGTATTTCTGATTTTTCTTCTTCTTTTGTATTTTTCACTATGAAAATACCAACCTAAAAAAATCTAGGCATATTCCCTGATTGGCCCCTGAAAATTTCAGCTTGGAGAAATAACGTTTTGTATTTTTAACAAACATTTACTAAATGTAGTCGCCCGAAAAAAATTGTTTTCTGATCGATTGTTCATAAAAAAACATACATAAAAGTTTTATTGATGTGTTGAAATTGGAAATGAAGCTATTCAAAAAAAAGACTGGTACTTTGCAACTTAAAGGAAGGACCGAAATACTGTATTCTACCGGGAGCTACCGGAACTTATTCCGTTAGCGTGTGCTGTATACACCAAAACGTAAAACTTATGATTGACGGGTCATCTCTTTCAAGACAGATGTTAGTTAGAATAACCTCCAAATTGTAACTTATAAAGGCTGCCTCTCAAAAATAATTTGCAGCCCCCAACACATGGTTATCTTGGATCTGGATGCGACGACTTAATTAACAAAAAAAAATTAAATATTTATTAATTTTTTCCTGTTTTACCCACAAAGAAATAATTGTATCTCCCTGAATAAATGTATCTCATAATTTTTGTTCTTATTTCTTCAAGACATCAACAAAACTTTTAATTTTCGCAGTTTTACCAACACCAAAAACTATGTTTGCGCGTCTCTAGTGTACTCCCGTTAGCTAAGCATACACAAACTACTTGTGTGTATGTTATTTTACGAACAATCGTTCAGAAAATCCTTTTTTCGGGCGACTACATTTAGTAAATGTTTTTTAAAAATACAGCACGTTTTTTCTCCAAGCTGAAATTTTCAGGCTTTGTTTAGAATCGATCAGGGAATATGCCTATATTTTTGCTGAATTTTTAGGTTGGTGTTTTCATAGTGAAAAATACAAAAGAAGAAGAAAAATCAGAAATACACAAAACTTTTGTCAGTAGCAGTTAATAGACAAGAAAGCCGGCGAAAAGTACTTGTAATTACCTTTAAAATAAGCCATCATTCTCTGAATTGTGCCCACGCGTTTTCTCACTACACCATTTTCAATGTCCATACCTCGGTCATATATTTTGAAAAAAAAAATCGTTTTTTCGTCTTCTACGAATCAAGTATTTTATAAATTTTATTTATCGTACAAAGTTTCAACGAAATTGGAAATGGTGATGTAAAATGGTTTTCGGTTTGACATGGACAGAGATACAAGCCGACCGATTTTAAGCCGACAAGCCGCCGCCGCCGCATGTTTCTGCACGAGCCGCGCCGCCGCCGAGTACATCGGCTCACATCGACTTCAACCACGTCGCCGACTTCATCGACTTATATCCTCGCAGCCGAGATTTGACGGAGTTCTAACTCAGTCATATCTTACTACCAAAATAGACAACTCACTTAAAATTACAAAAGAAAATACTACTGTCGATTTAGACAACCTTCTAATGTGAAATTGGTACCCCACTATATGATGACTAAGGTTTGCATTTTTCCGTACTTTTTATTTCCCGGGACACGGGAATTATTTTTTTTTATTTCCCGGGATCCCGGGACAGGACGGGAAATCGTCAACATATTGTTTTCTATATAAAAACTTATTTTTTCCAAATAAGATATTCGAACTGTAATAAAGTAAATTATTATATGTCTGTATTACAAACATTTGGCGTGAAACAAACTTATAATGCTCGATTCCACGAAGTGATGTAGAGTATGAAATGTAGGCACACTTTTAAAAATTAAGAGGTTTTTTGAAATATAAAAATTTTTAAGGCAGACAACCCATTTAAAGACTCATAAGATAGTCTATATCTAAATTTATTGGAGAAAGTGAGCGCGATAGAACGATATTATATACTCGATAGTTGTATTCTTAGTAAATCGTTAATTATCAGTTCCCTTTCCTGTAACTTCGTAAACCTAAATTCATATTTTGAGGCAGTAATATGGCCATTTTTTAATACATAGTTGTTAGTAGCTGAACCCCGCCCGCTTCGCCAGGCAAAAAAAAAAAAAACAAACGGTAAAATTAAAATTTATGTACCACTTATAATCAAGGTACTTCACTGAGATATTAAAGAGATGAGACATTCCATGGAGAACGTTAGTTTTCGGCGAATAATGGAAGAAATGTCAAAAATCAAATTGATTTTTTGTTAAATGTGATTCTCCTCCTTTCCATTAAATAAACAAAACACTTCATTCGTAAGAAGAAATTACATTACATTAATTTCAAATGGGAAGGGTCACGGCCACTTTCCGCACATCTCTGTGTCGAATATACTCTAAACCCGGTTTTAATTTCATATGGAAGGGTCACGCCCACTTTCCGCCCATCTTTGTATAACTATTTACACTGGATGAACTCACACAAAATTTCAGCACTCTAGGTGTCATAGAACTGAATATATTCGATAATAGGTTTTAACTTCGTTTGGGAGGTGCCACGCCCACTTTTCCATTACCGCCCATTTTTGGCACAGCTACGAACATTGATGCTGGATGCACTCAGACAAAATTTCAGTATTGTATCTGTCATAGAACTGAATATATTCGAAAATCGGTTTTAACTTCGTTTAGGAGGTGCCACGCCCACTTTTCCAATACCACCCCTTTTTGGGGTGCAGACAAATAATTAGTGAACTTTCACAGAAATTCAAGACTCTAGCTACAACTGTATTCAGAATATGCTAATTTATATAAAACGAATAAATCCCCAATTTGTGTGGGAGGTGCCACGCCCACTGAAAATATCAAAAAATAATATATTCTATTTTCACCACCGGTTCACTATGAAAATTTCAAGAAGTTCGGTTCAGTTCAACAAACATACAAACACAGATTTATTTATATATATATAGATATATTTTTAATTTATTATATATATATATATTTTTTAATTTATCAGTAAAAGGTGTTATACCTGTACGATTTGTCCACAGATATTTCATAACGAAATCAAAAAATGTTAAGTTGAATTATCACCAAATATTATTAGCGTTATTGTAGCCTTATATTCTGTTATATTCAGTTTATATTAATTATATTGAATTACCTTATTTAAGTTAGAAGATTTGTATCGCCCATATCTAATTAAAAGTATTCTTTTTTTTAATTACAATTTTATTGTGAAAATTTGAAATTCGAATTTACATAAGTCAATTCCAGTATACGTGGCCATGTGTTCCTATGAAAAACAATAAACAACAGCTCATCTATTGTGCTTATTTCTGGTGTCAAAGTATGTAAAGTTTTATCAATCTTTGAAAGAATTATGATATTCAAGATGTCTGGTCAAATATGCCCCACATGAAATGCTGTAATTGCAAAAATGTTTATTAAATTCATCTATGGAATGGATTCCCACTCCCAAACAATAATTGTATGGGATAATAATATTAAATTATGGGAACATTGGCTAATATTAACGAATATTGAACTTGATAAAAAATGAAAGAAAATGTATTGAAAACCAATACAAATTGTTCCTTCCATTTTCCCAAAATTGTCAAATAATTAGGGGTTATCGAATGACAGAACGAGCCGGCAAATAAGCCAAAAGCCGCCGCCGCCGACCCATTTTGAGTAGCGCCGCCGCCGCCGATAAGTATGGTTCGGCTTGTAACTCTGAATCTGTAATCAATATTTGGTTTGAACTGGGATATTGTCTGGGCTCAAGACCATTTTCATCTATATTTCATAGAGTTATAGTGAATTTAGAAAGGAATTAAAATATACATATTTTTTAAGATTTGATCATTTTATATAAACGAGAATTTCGTTATGGGTCATATGTCTAGCTTGTACCAGAAAACAGTTAAGATTTTTTATAAAATACCTTATGACAAAATACCTGATTTTCGACCCACCCTAGTGTCTACAATTTCACATTTTTAAAAATATGCAAATCCAGCTCTATTTCCGTAGCCACAAATAGAAATTTGCAAGCTTTCATAAAATCGAAAAACGTTCCGTAGCTCTGGAATTAGTCTCTAAGCGTACCTTGCAATATAGTGCGAATGAGTAATATTATATTCAATGAAAAACGTATACGCCACCTAGATCAAATGACCACTTTTTCTGTTCAAAGGAGATAAACTCAAAGTGTTACAATTTTGTCGTTGTTGTTTTATGATTAGAAATGCTTCAAAACGAAACAAGTAAGGAAAGGCTAAAGACGGGCGGGGCCGACTAAATGATACACTCCACTTTCTATGGATTTTTGTATCTTGTAAATATATGTGTTCGACACTACAGGTGTTTCTAGTTGGATTGTAAGATGTTGTGCCAAATTAAAAAAATAAATTATGTGGTTTCTAGAACGAAAAAAGTCAAATCGGGAGCGACATTTGTATGGGGGGCAATATATAAACCTGAACCGATCTTACCCGCTTTCATTATAAGTGTTTCTAGTTAGATTATAAGATGTTTTGCCAAATTTAAATAAAATATGGAACAAGAGCGGAAAATGTCAATTCGGGAGCGACATTTGTATGGGGGCTATATCTAAATCTGAACCGATTTGCTTCAAATTAAATAGCGTTCGTTCTTGTCCCGAAAAACTTCGTTGCGCAAAGCTTCATTTGGTTCTGTCTACAATTGCGACCTGAATCGTGATTACAAGAATAGATGGACAGACAGAAAGACAGACATTGCTAAATCGATTCAAAAAGTGATTCTAAGTCGATCGGTATAATTAACAATGGGTCTATCTCGCTTCCTTTTGCGTGTTACAAACAAATGCACAAAGACATAATACTCTCGTGGAGTGTATAAAAATAAGCGGGTTTTTCGAAAGACACTTTTCAAAACTGTTGACTATTTAGCCAAAATTTATCCCAACTAATTCTTATATAAACGATATCGTATAATTGTTGTAATAAGTAAATACCAGGAACTACATCGCAAAACTAATGGAACATCTTATATATATAGATATATATAAATACATCCAACTTTAAGCTTTTTTGAATATATATATGTACATGTATATATTCAAAAAACGTGAAGTTCCATTCTTAAGTACATTCAAAGTACATACTTTGAAAATCCATTATCTCACGTACATAGTACAAAATAACCTAACTTCAATTTCATTTTCACCACTCAATTTCAAAAAAGTACGAATTTAGAAAAATCTTTTAATTTTGCGTGTCTACGCAGTCAGAGGAATGCATACACTGAATTCTATGATTCTAGCTGCGGACATTTGGTACCATTTTTATCCCCTTTTGCCTATTTCACCCCCTTAAGAGTACGACTTTCTAAAATCTCTTTATTTTACGTGTCTATGCAATTAGAAGGATGTACAAACCGAATTTCAACATTATATATGTAGCCGTTTAATTGGTACTATTTTTTCCCCTCTGTCCTCTGACTGTCTACGCAGTCAGATGAATGTATATTCCGAATTTCATGACTCTAGCTGCGGTCATTTGGTTGGTACTATTTTTATTTCGAAAAATCCGTATATTTTACTTGCCTGCGCAATCAGAGGAATGTATACACCGAATTTAATAATTTTAGGTGCAGCCGTTTGGTTGGTACCATTTATCTATCCCCCTATACCCATTTTACCCTTAAAAGTACGAATTTGGAAAAATACTTTTATATTATGTATCCACTCAATTAGATGAATGTACACAGCGAATTTCATGTTTCTATCTGTTGTCGTTTGATATGTACCATTTGTATCCCTTTTTACCCCATTATACCCCCACAAATAGGAATCACTTTATGGAGCACGTTTTTTGTTATAGCGGGAATGCATATTGAAAAAATACTTAATAATGTTTGGGTTTATTATGGGTATTTTCAGTCCTTGTGAGGGAAAATTTTCCCTGTGGACCGATCTGACTATAAGATTTATGGAAAATTTGGAGACCTAGCTCATTTCGTTTATATGCTATCGTGCTTTCGACAGACGAACGGACGGAAATGGCAAGATTGTCTTGGAATTTTATGACGATCAAGAATATATAGACTTTATAGGATGTCAGGTCCATATTTCAAAGTGTTACAAACGGAATGACAAAGTTAGTATACCCCCAACCTGGTGGTGGAGGGTATAATAAATAAAATCGAAAAGGACTTTAGTTCGTAAAAAATAAATATATTATTTTTAATTTTATTGTTATCAATATAAAATATTTTATTGTATTAAGCTCATTTTTATAAATTCACATGAAAATAAAGTTCCAACGTTTTTCACGCATCAAAATATTTCGTACTAACATTTACTTCTACATTCTGCAAAAAATCGGGAGAAAATGTTTAATTTTTGATCCGTTTTGCAGAGAATCCAACATATATGGATTGTATATTTAAACATTTCAACCGATTCCGATTAAGAATCGACTATCAGGTCCGATTCTAAGAGTCGGATTGAAAAATAGTTGATTGGGGTATCGAGTATCGATTCTCGCCCGTGATTACCATTCACTAACTGCAATGTGCTGCGAATGAGTAATATTATCATTTAGGAAATAAGTATACGCCACCTATGGAGTTTTAAGTAAGAATAGACGTTTATTACATCAACTCTATCCTCGATGCTGCGTATTTATACACTCCACGAGAGTATTATGTCTTTGTGAATTTGTTTGTAACACCCAAGAGGAAACTAGTTAGACCCGTTTATTATACAGATCGGCTTAGAATCACTTTCTGAGTCGATTTAGCAATGTCCGTCTGTCTGTCCATCTATTGTTGTAATCACGATACAGGTCGCAATTGTAGACAGAACCAAATGAAACTTTGCGCAACGAAGTTTTTCGGGACAAGGACGAACGCTATTGAATTTGAAGCAAATCGGTTCAGATTTAGATATAGCCCCCATACAAACGTCGCTCCCGAATTGACATTTTCCGCTCTAGAATCCACATATTGTACCCGATTTCCTTTAAATTCTGCACAACATCTTATAACCTAACTAGAAACACTTATAATTAAAGCGGGTAAGATCGGTTCAGATTTAGATATAGCCCCCATACAAACGTCGCTTCCGAATTGGCATTTTCCGCTCTAGAAACCACATAAATTTGTCTTTAAAGTTGGCACAACATCTTATAATCCAACTAGAAACACCTGTTGTGTCGAACACATATATTTAGAGGATAGAAAAATCCTTACCGATTTCACTGCTTCACCGAATTGAATTGTAATGCGATAGAAAGTGGAGTGTATCATAGAGTCGGCCCGCCCGACTTTAGCCTTTCCTTACTTGTTTTTACA
>CANDYM010000766.1:32125-56873 GCA_947397865.1 Polietes domitor
CACAATTGTTCCTTTCCTAAACAACTAAAATACATTAAATATATAAACTAAAATACATTAAATTCTATAACGGTGCCTCAATTCCACTGTAATACTTGATAATTGAAAATGTTTTTATACCCTCCACCTCCAGGATGGGGGTATATTCACTTTGTCATTCAGTAACACCTTGAAATATTCATCGGAGACCCATAAAGTATATATATTCTGGGTCGTGGTAAAATTCTAAGACGATATAGTCATGTCCGCCTGTCTGTTGAAAGCACGATAGCGGCTGAACGAAATGAGCTAGGAGGTTCAAATTTTTCCTAAATGTGTCTTATGGTTGTAGATCGGTTGGGATTGAAAGTGGACGAAATCGGCCCAGAGGGCAAATTTTTTCCTCACAAGGACCTAATATTTAAAGTATTTCAGCATGTTTTTTGAACATATTAGCTTGTATTTAGTTGATATTTGCAATGCGCATTCCCTCTATAGCATAAAAGGGCACCATAGAGTGATTTTTATTTGTAGGGGGCAAAATGGGACGAAAAGGGATAAAAATAGTACCTATCAAACGACAACAAATAGAAACACGAAATTTGGCATGTACATTAGGGCGTACCTCAAAAAAAAAGTTCGCCGTACACCTTCGAATATGAAGTATTATTGAAAGGTAGTTTCAAAAAAAAAAATTTTTATTTTTTTATGTGCCGAACGTAGGGGTCGCGCTTTTACATTTTCTTATATAACTTGTATTATAAACGGATTTTAAAGTGTGATACATCGATGTTTTTGTCTCGACGAGGCCGATTTTTTTTGTCTTTGAAGTCATTGAGCTCAAGCACCCCCTTCTGGTACTTACCCATCATTTCTCAGTTGCTACTACCCTAATGTACCACTCTAATAATCGAAAATTAAAGCTCGCATAAAATCATGAATCATGTTTGAGCTCAATGACTTCAAGACAAAAAATCGGACAAAAACATCGATGTATCACACTTTAAAATCCGTTTATAAATGCAGAAGTTATATAGAAAAATGTAAAAGCGCGACCCCTACGTTCGGCATAAAAAATAAAAAAATTTTTTTGAAACTACCTTTCAATAATACTTCATATTCGAAGGTGTACGGCGAACTTTTTTTTTTTTTACTTGTAACCTGGTACGCTCTAGTGTACATCTCTAATTGCATAGACACGTAAAATAGAGGGATTTTTCGAAATTTGTACTTTTAAGGATATAATTAAAAAGAGGGATAAAAATAGAACGTACCAAACCGCTGAAGTTGAAATCTTCATTCGGTGTATACATTCTGACTATGAAGACTCGAAAAAGGTTTTTTTTTTTTGAAATTTGTACCATTTGGGCGGAGAAATTTAAAATTTATACTTTTCTTATCACTTTGTCTGTATCTGGAAATGCTTCTTTCTAATGGCGACTGACAATCGCCTAAATATTTAGGCATGTTCACTTTCACAATTTCAGCATTTTATTTATATATAGTAGTCGATTTTAAACAGTGCGCATAAGTATACAAGTTAACACGCTACAGTTAACTCCGTGATTTTATTAATTTGCATTCCCACCGTTATTTTGCTGACACCATGTCTGCGGCCTCTCGAGCAACTCTACACCACACATGAACAACAACGTCAAGCATGCTGGCTTGCTTCCATAGTAACAACGGCAACGGGCAGCAACATCTTTATGTTAAGGCAACACGACACCACACACGAGTAGCTACGTCAGGCATTCTGCCTGATTCACTTAGTAGCAACGGCAATGGGCAGCGATATCTTCGAGACAATATTTAAGCTAGGGTTAGTTTTAGTTTTACTAACGGAACTCAAAGAACTCGGTCATACCGGTCAAATAAAGAAGGATTAAGCGAGAGCTAATCCTAAATAAAACCCACAAACTTTGGACTACTTTAATTGGCGCCCAACGTGGGGCTTTAGTGAAAAGTTTTAGTGAACAACAGTGAAGTGGTTGATTACCAAGAACAAAAATTAAAAAAAGGTCAACTAAAACCCTTACCTTTGAAAGACAAGAGTAAAAATAAAAGCAACAACAGCTTCAAAGAGTAATGATAGATCATATTATTGTTGAACAACAGTGAAGTGATTGATTATCAAAGACAAAATTCAAAAAAGTGTAAAACCTTTACCTTTGAAAGACAAGAATAAAAATAAAAGCAACAACAGCATCAAAAGCAACAAAACAACATCAAAAGCAACAACAGCATCAAAAACAACAACGGAATCAAAAGCAACAACGGAATCAAAAGCAACAGCAGCATCAAAAGCAACAAAACAACAACATCAAAAGCAACAACAGCATCAAAAGCAACAACGGAATCAAAAGCAACAACAGCATATCAAAAGCAACAACAACATCAAAAGCAACAACAGCATCAAAGGCAACAACGGCATCAAGGAATAATGATAGATTATATTATTGTGTAAGTAGAATTACTTGAAAATAGGACAACATTGTAAATCTTTGCAAGGGCCGTAGTTCATGAGTAGGGAACAATCTGTGTTAGAAGAAGTAGTCGAGGGCCTTGGCAAATTGACGGTGGATAGGAAAGTAAGTGACTCTAGGCAGGACAATTGGTGGAACGAAAGCACAATGGCGATGACACCGGACCAAATTAGGGTTATGATGGAGGTTGCTATTTCCACAGCCTTAAGGACGCAAAAGACCGCATTTGAGAAACAACTAGAGGAAGTGAACAAGCGGTTTAACCAGGTTGTACTTACGACTCCTCAGGTGGAACCTTATCAAGAAATAGAAATAGTTGCAGGGCGACAATGCGACGAACCACTGGACATAGTGAAATCTTTGCCGGACTTTGAAGGGAAGCAGGAAACGTACGTCTCGTGGCGTCAGGCGGCACATACCGCCTATAAAATTTTTGAAAATTTTGATGGTAGTTCCAAACACTACCAGGCGGTTGCCATAATTCGGAATAAGATAAAGGGACCAGCTGATATGATACTGTCGTCCTTTAACACAGTCCTTAACTTCAAGGCAATCATTGATCGCCTTGATTTCACGTACTCTGACAAACGCCCTATTTATTTGATTGAACAGGAGCTTTCCATTCTCCGTCAAGGGAATATGACTCTGTTGCAATTTTACGATGAGGTCGAGAAAAAACTTACTCTTTTGACGAACAAGACCATCATGACATATGACAGGTCCACTGCGGCATCCATAAATGAGAAGTATAGAATGGATGCACTCCGGGTGTTTATATCTGGAACTAAAAAGGGGTTGAGTGATGTCCTTTTTTCGGCCCGGCCGAACGATTTACCTTCGGCTCTGGCATTAGCGGCAAGGAGGTTGAGTCTAATCACGAGAGATACATTTTTGCTACCAACTACGCAAAATCCCTTGAGGAGAAACGACAGAATAGGAACAATTTTTCAGGTGGCCAAGCGTTAAAAATCCACATTTTCAAAACGTCAGGGCTATCGCAGCAATTCTCCCCAGAGGGAGGATCCCGTCCAACCAATGGATGTTGATGATTCTGTACGATTTAGGCAATCGACAAAATTCCGGGCGGGCAATAGTCGTCCATCTCACTTACCGTACCATGACAACGAGGTGCGGGGACAACACGCTGAACCATCGCGGGCTCAGTATTTTAATAATGAGGCCTCCGGACAAGCGTTGAAGAGACAACATAATGGCTCTGCTAGATTCACAGGTCCTAAACAGCAAAGGATCAATTTTGTTTCGCAGGAAACAGACGAACAGGATCCAAACGAATATCAGGAGAAAGCGGAGTCGGTGGCATCAGAGATCGATGATGAAGAAGATTTCGACCAGATTAATTTTTTAGACAAAACTCTCTGCTACCGTTCATAGAAAGGACAGTCGCAGGGAGAACTATTAGATTATTAATTGACACAGGGGCATCCAAGAACTACATAAAACCCCTAAAGGAACTTGGTAATATAGTTCCGGTAGACAAACCATTCCTAGTGAAATCAATCCATGGTTTTAACACGGTCAATAAGAAGTGTACTATCAACTTATTTAATACAAATACTGCATTTTTCATATTGCCGTCACTTTCAACCTTCGATGGTATAATTGGCCTTGATTTGCTAACGCAGACAAGTGCAAAGTTAGATTTTAAGAACAAGGAAATCCAGACAAAATTTGGTTCAGAAGAGATTAAATTTTTGAAATGTGCCAATGTGAACTTTACACAGGTGGAGGACATAATAGTGCCTCAAACCGTTGCCAAAAATTTTCAACAAATGATGAAAAATGTTTTAGGAGTTTTTGCGAATCCTAACGAAGCGCTGCCTTATAATACGAATGTCGTGGCAACTATCCGCACTGAAAATGACGAACCGATCTACTCAAAATTGTATCCCTACCCAATGGGCGTGGCTGACTTCGTTAATGGCGAAGTGCGGGACTTACTGAAAAATGGCATAATCAGGCCATCTAGGTCGCCATATAACAACCCGGTCTGGGTGGTCGATAAGAAAGGCAAGGATGAATATGGCAATGCCAAGAAACGGCTCGTCATCGACTTTAGGAAATTAAATCAAAAGACCGTTGACGACAAATACCCTATTCCGGATGTGGCGGTTATTCTGTCAAACCTGGGCAGGGCTAGATATTTCACCACTCTTGATTTAAAATCCGGGTTCCATCAAATATCTCTCGCAGAACAGGATAGGGAGAAGACTGCATTTTCCGTTGGAAACGGGAAATACGAATTCTGCAGATTGCCTTTCGGCTTGAAAAATGCTCCCAGTATTTTTCAGAGAGCAATTGACGACGTCCTTAGGGAGCAGATAGGGAGAACATGCTACGTCTACGTGGACGACGTGATAATTTTCTCGGAAAATGAAGATGAGCATGTCAGACATGTTGGATGGGTACTGCGTCGACTGTATGAGGCAAATATGAGGTCTCTAGGGAAAAGTCACATTTTTTTAAGAAAAGTGTCGAATACCTCGGATTTGTCGTATCCAGAGATGGCATCAGGACGAGTCCCGATAAAGTGAATGCAATCCGTAACTATGAACGCCCAACGACGCTGTTCAACGTAAGATCGTTTTTAGGATTAGCAAGTTATTACAGGTGTTTTATTAAGAATTTTGCCTCAATAGCAAAGCCTCTTACCGATATAGTGAAGGGTGAAAATGGCAAAGTCAGTGCCCATCAGTCCAAGAAAATCCGGGTGGATTTTAATGGGAGTCAAGCTCAGGCTTTTGACAAGCTAAGGGAGATGTTAGCCTCCGAGGATGTTTTACTCCTTTACCCAGACTTTAAGAAGCCATTCGATTTGACTACAGATGCTTCTTCATTGGGTTTGGGGGCAGTTCTGTCACAAGGGGGTAGACCGATCACCATGATCTCCAGAACACTTAAAGACAGAGAACTGAACTTTGCTACAAATGAACGCGAATTGCTGGCCATAGTGTGGGCACTGGGGAAACTTAGGAACTATCTCTATGGCGTGAGAGACTTGAATATTTATACGGACCACCAGCCACTTACGTTTGCAGTTTCAGAACGAAACCCTAACGCTAAGATTAAGCGCTGGAAAGCATTTATAGACGAACAAAATGCAAAGATTTTCTACAAGCCTGGTAAGGAGAATTACGTCGCGGACGCTTTGTCACGTCAGAATATCCATACCTTGGAACAGGAAACACATTCCGATGTTGCGACCGTTCACAGCGAGGGTTCCTTTACATACACGATCGAAACGACGAACAAACCCCTAAACTGTTTCAGAAACCAAATAGTCTTGGAAGAAGCACTATTCGCGAGAAAGAAAAACTTCATTTTATTCTCTGAAAAAACTCGACATGTCATCGAATTCTCGGATAAGAACGCTCTTATCGAAGAGGCCAAACTGGCAGTGAACCCAAACGTGGTGAACGCAATACATTGCGATTTGCCAACGTTGGCTACCATTCAACACGAACTGGTTAGATGCTTCCCATCTACCAAATTCTGGTACTGTAAGAAAATGGTGTTGGACATTTTCGACAAAAATGAGCAGATAGAAATAGTCAATACGGAACATAACCGAGCTCACAGGGCGGCTCAAGAAAATGTCAAGCAAATCCTCCTTGACTATTACTTTCCGAGAATGTCTAAGTTAGCAAGCGAGGTCGTGGCAAATTGTAGGATCTGTACAAAGGCGAAATACGATAGGCACCCGTGTAGACAAGAGATTGGTGCAACCCCTATACCATCTTATCCGGGGGAAATGCTACACATTGATATATTTTCCACCGACAAAAAATACTTTCTCACGTGTATTGACAAGTTTTCTAAATTCGCTGTGGTTCAGGTAATTCCTTCGCGCATTATTGTAGATTTGACGCCCCCAATTATACAGTTAATGAATTTTTTCCCGGACACAAAAAATATTTACTGCGACAATGAACCATCACTAAAATCCGAAACTATTACATCCATGCTACGGAACCAGTTTGGTGTTTCGGTTGCAAACGCGCCCCCCCTTCATAGCACTTCGAACGGACAAGTCGAGCGGTTCCACAGTACTCTTCTGGAGATCGCAAGGTGCCTTAAATTGGAAAAGAAGATCGACAGCACGGTTGAAATCATTTTACTTGCAACGGTACAGTATAATCGGACAATTCACTTTGTGACGAAGAAAAGACCGATTGACGTAATATACTCCGCATCTTCTGACATTAGGGAGGAGATAAGAGAAAGAATAACAGAGGCTCAACGGGCGTTATTGGAAAGAAACAATATTTCCAGGCAGAATAGAACGTTTCAATTGGGAGAGTCTGTATTGGTCAAAAACAACAGGAGGTTAGGAAATAAACTTACCCCACTATATTCTGAAGAAAAAGTAGAAGCAGACTTGGGAACTACGGTTCTTATTAAAGGGAGGGTGGTCCATAAGGACAACTTGAGATAAAGAAGTCATCCTACCATCGTTTCCTCGTTTATGACTATTTTGTTTCTAACTTCATCTTTTAGGATTTTGACCGTGACAGTACTCATATGGCCAACGACACCAAAATTAACGAACTACACTAACTCGGACTACATTCCCATTATGGACGGTAGTGTCATCATTTGGCGGGACTTCGACTACCTAAGACATAGTTCGAACTTGACCAGGTACGCAGAGATAGCTGAGGAAACGACACGACTCACAGACCATTTTCCCCTATCCCACATGAAGAGACTAATGGTGTCCGATGTACAACACATAGTGAATCTTTTGGCGTCACTAAACGTCCACCACAGGCACGCTAGAAGCATTAATGTATTAGGTACGGCCCTTAAAGTGATCGCCGGGACACCAGATTTTGACGACTTTGAGAATCTGAAATTCAAACAGCAAGAACTAATAAATGCGGAAAATACGCAGATAGCCATAAATACAAAGACGCAGGACCAGATAAATAGGCTGACAGATGCTGTCAATAATATAATAAGAGAATCAGGAAAAGGACAGATCGATACGGGCCATTTGTATGAAACACTATTGGCCAGAAATAGGATTATTATTTCGGAAATCGAGACATTGCTGTTGTCCGTCACCCTTGCAAAGATAGGGATTATAAATCCTTTACTTTTAGATTCTGAAGACTTAAGAAAAATTATGTACCGATACTCTACTAACACAACTGTAACAGATATAATGGAGTCTTCATACGTTAAGGTCTTATTAGATAATGATTTCCTACATTTCCTAATTAAGTACCCTAGACCAAGAATAGTATGTAAGAAAATAATATTGTTTCCAGTTCAGCATAACGAAAAGGTCCTGCACTTTGACGAGAACACCGTTGCCGATTGCGAGAACGAAATACTTGCGATAGGGCATTGTACTGCCACACTCACGTCAACATTTTGTAGAGAGCTGCCCCATCCCTCATGTGCCCAACAAGTCCACTCCGGCCGCCTAGCTCACTGCACTACCCGACCTAGCCACCTCGAGCCAGTCGTCGTCGTCGACGACGGCATCATCATAGTCAACGACAACACTGCCAGAGTAAGAACCACAGAAAACACCAAAACAATCACGGGAACGTTCTTAATTACCTTCGAGGGTGAGATCCAAATTAATGGAACCACCTATGAAAATACAAAGGGGTTGCCATTTAAAATACCTGGCTCAGCAGCGATTACGAGTATCAACATAACTGGCCATGAGGAATTATTAAGTCTGCCGTATCTCAAAAGGTTAAGCGTAGAGAACTTGAGAATCATCGGGAATATTAAAAATACGCTGATCGCGGGTCCAGCTACGTTCACCCTCATAATGGTGGCGGCTGTGATCGTATATTGCTTCGCCAAATTACGCCGGAGACGAGAGAGGGATCTGCAGAGCTGTGCCATCCAAGCTGCCATTGACAGTTTCGGAAGATCCGAGGACGGCTCTCGCTTAAGCGAGGGAGGAGTTAACACGCTACAGTTAACTCCGTGATTTTATTAATTTGCATTCCCACCGTTATTTTGCTGACACCATGTCTGCGGCCTCTCGAGCAACTCTACACCACACATGAACAACAACGTCAAGCATGCTGGCTTGCTTCCATAGTAACAACGGCAACGGGCAGCAACATCTTTATGTTAAGGCAACACGACACCACACACGAGTAGCTACGTCAGGCATTCTGCCTGATTCACTTAGTAGCAACGGCAATGGGCAGCGATATCTTCGAGACAATATTTAAGCTAGGGTTAGTTTTAGTTTTACTAACGGAACTCAAAGAACTCGGTCATACCGGTCAAATAAAGAAGGATTAAGCGAGAGCTAATCCTAAATAAAACCCACAAACTTTGGACTACTTTAATTTACATTATAGTTTGAAATAGTAAACAAATATAGTAATGTGCATAAAAATATCACAATTTTCATGATATGGTACTGTGCTTCTATGTAAAGTCGACTTCCTTTAATCTGCTGGTAATACTGTGGAATGCACTCCGTGGTGGAGGGTATATAAGATTCGGCCCGGCCGAACTTAACGCCTTCTTACTTGTTACAATTGTTCCTTCTTCTAGTGAGTGAGGATATATATATAAGTCTGTTTAACCAACTGAAACTTACTTGTTCAATCAGAAATCATGGCTGTCCTAATACAGGGTGGCTGATGAGGGTTGCTACATTATGACACTCGAATGACTTTTTAAAAATGCAAACAAATTATTTTGTCTAGTTTTCAAATGAATAACCTGTGAAAACTAAAACATTTTTTATTGATTTGTACTGGAATATTGTCCTGACTCAAGACCATTTTTCATCTATATTTTATTTAATGCAAATTCATTTACAAATGGCATGGTGACATTTTCATTTCCGACACATGACTGCATTAAGAGTAGCATTGGTTATATGACTACCCTGCGGGAAATTGGTGGCAATTGCTAGAAACGTACCTATCCTGGGATTGGTCGATACGGATATATCACAGAACTGATCTCTAAGTGTTAATAAATTGTTAATTCTCGTGAGGTGCGTTCCAAGTCATGTCCTTTGAAACCGGTTCCAGGTCAAATCCATTGAGACCAATCGTAGGTCATGCTCAAGACATATCACAGGGGGTCAATTGGGATTGAAATTGGGGGAAATCGGCCCAAAGGGAAAAAATTTTCCCTCACAAGGACTAAAAATACCCATAATATTTTAGGGGATTTAAGCACATTTTTTCAATATATCTGCTTGTACTTACATGATATTGGGTGTGCGCATTCCCGCTATAACAAAAACGTGCAAGTGATTTTTATTCGTAGGGGGTGAAATGGGACAAAAAAGGGATAAAAATGGTATATTTCAAACGACAACAGCTAGAAACACGAAATTCGATGTGTACATTCCTATAATTGAGTAGCTACATAATTTAAAAGTATTTTTTTCCAAATTCGTACTTTCTAGGGATAAAATGGGATAAAAATGGTACAAACCAAACGGTTGCACCTAGAATAATGAAATTCATTGTATACAATCCTCTGCAGAGTTACAAGCCGAACCATACTTATCGGCGGCGGCGGCGCTACTCAAAATGGGTCGGCGGCGGCGGCTTTCGGCTTATTTGCCGGCTCGTTCTGTCATTCGATAACCCCTAATTATTTGACAGTTTTGGGAAAATGGAAGGAACAATTTGTATTGGCTTTTAATACATTTTCTTTTATTTTTTGGCAAGTAGTTTAATAGTCGTTAATATTAGCCAATGTTCCCATAATTTAATATTATTATCCCATACAATTTTTTGGGAGTGGGAATCCATTCCATGGATGAATTTAATAAACATTTTTGCAATTACAGCTTTTCATGTGAGGCATATTTGACCAGACATCTTGAATATCACAATTCTTTCAAAGATTGATAAAACTCTACCTACTTCGGCACAAGAAATAAGCACAATAGAGGAGCTATTGTTTATTGTTTTTCATAGGAACACATGGCCACGAATACTGGAATTGACTTCTATAAATTCGACTTTCAAATCAATATAGAATTTTACACTTTCTTTTAAACCCCATGATTATGGTTTGCATCCCGGGATTTCCCGCGGGAAAATCATGGAAATTTGAATATTTTAAGTTTCCCGTATCCCGGGAAATTTGTACGGGATTCCCGCGGGAAAGTGTGCCTACATTTCATACTCTACATCACTTCGTGGAATAGGGCATTATAAGTTTGTTTCACGCCAAATGTTTGTAATACAGACGTATAATAATTTACTTTATTAAAGTTCGAATGTTTTATTCGGAAAAAATAAGTTTTTATATAGAAAACAATATGTTGACGATTTCCCGTCCTGTCCCGGGATCCCGTGAAATAGAAAAAAAAATAATTCCCGTGTCCCGGGAAATAAAAAGTACGGAAAATGCAAACACTAGTCATCATATAGTGGGGTACCAATTTCACATTAGAAGCTTGTCTAAATCGACAGCAGTATTTTCTTTTGTAATTTTAAGTGAGTTGTCTATTTTGGTAGTAAGATTTGACTGAGTTAGAACTCCGTCAAATCTCGGCGGCGAGGATTAAGTCGATATAAGTCGATGAAATCGGCGGCGTGGTTGAAGTCGATGTGAGCCGATGTACTCGACGGCGGCGCGGCTCGTGCAGAATCATGCGGCGGCGGCGGCTTTTCGGCTTAAAATCGGTGGGCCTGTATCCTCTGATAGCGTAGACACATAAAATAAACGGATTTTTTGAAATTTGTACTTTTTAGGGTTCAAATGGAAAAAAGGGATAAAAATACTAACAACCAAATGACCGCAGCTATAGTCATCCAATTCGGAATATACATTACACACACAGTCAGTTTTTTTTCAAATTCATACTTTCAAGGGATACAATGGGTACAGAGGGATACAAATAGAACCAATTAATCGAATTACTAGAATGATGAAATTCGGTGTGTACATCCATCTTATTGCGTAGACACGTAAAATAAAGAGATATACACGCAGATTTTTCCAAATTCTTACTTTTTACTTTTACGACAAAAATTGGTTGAATCATGACTTGAATTATTATTTCGATATGTAAACGTTTTGGTTTGGCTATATTAAAAAATGTATATTATCTTCTACGAAAACCGACAGCCTCTGTGGAATGCAATCCATTGTGGAGAGTATATAAAGTTCGGCCCGGACGAACTTAACACCTTTTTAGCTTGTTTATATTAAATTTAATTTATTAATTTATTGACTACAAGATATCAACAATTCAGATATTGATGACAACTGCTTCAATATTTTATTCAAGTTATAGCGCTTTTCAAATGACTGGGTCAAAATTAGATCTTGCGTAAAATAAATGTATAATGTTAATGACAGCACTATACACCCGAACTTTAAAAACCCGTCAGTCGATGTTTTTGCAGCGAAGCAAAATGTTTCACAGGCAAAATCAATTGACTGACAGGAATGTTTGGAGTTTCGAAATACATCAATGTGCTGAATCCGAGTATGACATCGAAATTTGCATATAAATTCTTGATGCTAAAATTCCGAAAAAACTTGCTTTTTGGACATGTTTTTGTTTCTATAAGTATAGCGGGACGTGAAAATATTGTTTCAGACAATTATTCACGCTACATTAAAAACCGATTCTTTACACTCACAAATATTTAAATACAGATTGGGCCATTTAACATTATAACTACCGATTACTTTGACTTTGAAAGGTAGAATGACATTCATTTTTATGTTTATGTTTGACATTTAGGGAAATATTAAAAACTTACTTCTAAAGTAGTGAATCTTTAACGTTGGATATGTCAATGAGGAAAAATGCAACAAAGTCAATGCATCCACAACGTTTTTGGGAGCGCTTAAACATTGGGTTGATCGTATGAGGTACTACCGAGCCAGTCGTGGTAGTCATATAAATGATATTGTGTTCCATTATTAAATGACAAAGTTCAACATTTCCAATTAAATGAGAAATTTGAAAAAAAAAAAAATAATCAGTACCTTTTATAGCCGGTACCCATAAGCCCGAAAATTTGTTCAAACACTAATGGCATAAAATGATTCACTTATACTTTTTATTTAAATCTAAAATTCTACTCATCTTACAAGAACACCCTTTACATGGGAATGCATTCGAATCCCATAGATGGCGACCATGACAGGGATTATGTACTGCCACAACTTTTTACATTAATAAATTCCATGTGATTTTTTTATATTTTGCTCAAACTTCAAACGAATGTCTGAACTATACGTACGTATGTATGTGTATATATACATACATATGTATGCATGCACACATGTACGAGTATGTGTTTGTGTACATTTTGTCAGTTTAAGGTCAAACCGCCAGAACACTGTAAGTTAAGCGAATTAAATGCAATTGACAGTTGCAATTTTACTCATGCTGTCAAACTAAATCCTAAAATGCCGTAAAATTGTACACTTTCACACTCACGCGCTCGCACCCATCCATAGAAACAAATATAAAAGGAAAGAAATGAAATGAAATAACTTCAAATGGGAACAAATCCAAAATTGAAACCGTCTAAGTACGAGGAAGTAGAAAGGATGCGATAAACAAAAAACTGCCACAGAGAATGATGAAATTAGATCTGATCATGTGGATAGCAAATGCACACTTCTAACCACAAATATTTGGAGTGAGTGTGTGGTGGTACCACTCACCACTCGTAAGCATTTAACTTAGTTCATTGTAACGTGCGACAGTACTTATTAGATCATATACACATAAAACTAGAGATCGTATATATATATCCTTTTCACGTGCCTTTAAAGGATATAACAAATAGTCATATATAAGGATATAACAAATATTCATAAAATTCTAAGACGATCTAGCTATGTCCATCCGTATGTTGAAAGCGTCCTAGCATCTAAATTAAAGGAGTTACGACCTCAGAATTTTGCATGAATACGTCTTATAATTGTAGATCGGTTTGGACTGCAAAAGGGCGAAATCTGTCCACAGAGAAAAAATTTTCCCTCAGGACTAAAAATACCCCTAATATTTAGAGTATTCCATCATGTTTTTTGAATATGACTATTTATATTTGGTATGCGCATTATAGCAAAAACGTGCACTGTGAATTGATTTTTATTTGTCGGCGATGAAATGGGGAAAAAAGGGATAAAAATGGTACCTCTCAAACGACAGCAGCTAGAAACACGAAATTCGGTATGTACATTCCTCTAGCTGAATCGATACATAATATAAAAGTATTTTTTCCAAATTCGTACTGTTAAGGGGTAAAATGGGAATAGGGAGATAAAAATGGTACCAACTAAACGGCTACTGCAAGCATAATGAAATATGAGCGTAGACATGTGCGAAGACACGAAAAATAAATAAATAAGATTTTAAATAGTCGTACTTTTATGCGGATAGAATGGGGTAAAGGGGATAAAAATGATACCAACCAAATGTCCACAGCTAGAAACATGGAATTCGTTGTATACATTCATCTGCATAGACTCGAAAAATAAAAAGATTTTTCCAAAATTGTACTTTTTTACTTTTGAGGAAAAAATGAGTAGAATCATGAAGTTAGGTTATCTCGCACTGTGTACGTGAGAGATAATGGACTTTCAAAATTTATTCTTTCGGAATTAAAATAGGATGGAAATACACCAACCAAACGGCTGTAACTGAAAATGCAACCACTATCCCCCAATATTTAAGGTATTTAATCTTTCTGGAATATTGCTACCATATTTGTGCCAGTTAGAATGATAGTGATCTAAGTCACACTTTATCTGTTCTGACATATACAATGGTTTATGTTTGAGTCAATTGAAAAATATTTTTCCACCGAAGCACACAATTTTTTCTTAGAATATCCTACTTTTATAAAAAAATCGACAACGTTGGCACCTCTTCAGAGGACGCACTGACTTAGACCACTTTCATTCTTCTCAAAATTGAAAAAATTAAACAAATAAAATTATTAATTTTATTCTCATAAGTATTATTTCCTTACCAAAAATGACAGAAAACACAAAATATTTTATTCATAAGAGGCTATGAACAAAAACACAACTTTTCAGGAGAGCGAAAAAACTGATTTACTCCTTAATTTTAAGAGTAATTATGAATCATTCTTCTTCAGTTTAATCTAAAGAGGGTTACTAATTGCTACTATTAAAAAAGTTTTCGAAATTTCCTATTATTCGCGGTTTTATGGTTCATAGCTAAGGTAACCATCCATCCCGCTTTTCGTGGCACTATCCCGCTTTTTGATGCCCAGTCCCGCTTAATGTTTCCATACCGCAAAATCCCGCTTTTTTACAAAAAGTCTAGCTTATTCGTTTTACATTATTTTTAGTACAATATCGATTAAAAATTTGTTAGTAACCGACAAAAGTCCACAATTTGTAAAATATTAAACTAATTGTCGTTATACTAAATTTTGGATCTAGTTTTTAGGCAACATTTAAGATCATTAATAGTAATTTAATCTATACTTTAATAAAATGTAATTGAATGCTGCGTTGTTCAATTGATTAAATTAAAAAATATATTAATAATACATGGCATAGTTCAGTTCGGTCACGCCTAATCTTATATACCCTCCACCATGGAGTGAATTTCACAATATTGCCGATTCTTGCCTGTCGACTTTTTTACAGTTTTAAATAAATTGTGATGTTTCTTTCTTGATGAGTGGAAAATTTTAATTATCTTTAAAGATCATTCCCGCAGCAATCTTCACAAAATATGTTTAAATACCTTAAATACTTTTTATTTATTTAGATATTTCCAGTCCTTGGTAGGGAAAAACTTGATGACTCTCGGTCAATTTTAAACATCTACAATCCAAAACTATTCTGTAATCAAGGTAGCCTGATATAGCCATTTGTTTGGTACCATCTGTCTCATTTTCCCATTGTGCCCCTAAAAGTACGAATTTGGAAAAAATCAAAGTCAGCCAGTCGTATTCTAAACGCAGCCATTTTAATTTATAACACCATGCGACAGTAATTTTTGGACCCGAACAAGACCACATATGAAACTAGAGATAATATGTAGGAAAACTGTGTGCTCAGTTTCTCCTTTTTACAGTACGTCTAATTTTCAAAGGACGTATTTGTCTTAATAATTTGTTTTCGTACTTTCGAGGCCCGTACACAGGCGTCATGGATATCAAATGGAAGAGAAGAATGTATATAAAAAATACTAAAAATTCCATGCCTCTATCTGTTTAGCATTAACAAAATAAATTATCCAAACATCTATATCGTTTGGAAATTAAAAAGGAGAAAGGATGACCAAATGAAAAATTGAGTACACAGTTTTTCTACACACAATCTCTAGTTACACATGTATATTGTTTTGCTTAGGTTCAATAGTTTTTATTTTACTTTTTGGTTAGATTTTTACGATCCCGCATTTTTTCTACAAAATCCCGCCAAATCCCGCTTTTTGAACTCATAAATCCCGCTTTTTGCCCAATAAGAGATGGTCACGTTATTCATAGCCACTTTTGTACGTTTCAAATTGAGCACTATGAATTTTGAAATAAGCACATAGCCATTAAAGCTCAAATATATATAAATAAGACTTATTGTAAACTCGATAACGTTTTTTTATAAAAATGTTGACAATGTTGTGTAGAAAACGCATTTTCTGTGATGTACACAGCGAATTTAAAGATTCCAGCTGCATCCGTCAGATTGGTACCATTTTTATCCCTTTTTCCAAATTTTTCACAAAAAGTGGATATTGCGGTAGGTCACGGTAAACAAAAAATATAAATTGGATATTTTTGGAAAATTTTAAACTGATTTTCACACATGACATTTTTGTTTTATGATTTTCTCGCGATCTAGCCAACGGATCCGACTGAATTTTTGTTTGTGTATTAAGAACCAAAGTCGCTAGTAACATATATATAGCCAGTCGCGAAAATCGCTGCAATTGTTGAAAAATCCAAAATTCGCGGTTGCAATTTCTTATATTTGAACTTTCTCTGTTCAGGATTCTGAAACTTTTCTGACACAAATATTCCGAATGAAGTCAGCAATCATATGCCATAAAAATATGTTGGCATTCTCAATATGATAAAAAGTTACTCGGTTTTTTTTTAAGATACTTTTCACAATTTTTGATTTTACAGCCACTATTTATCCTTTTTTAGCCTGATAACTTGGGAAGCAAAATGCTATTAACGGCAAAATGGTGGAATTTGATGATGCGATATGCCCTTAATCTAGAAAAATGCTTTAAACAAAATCGTTGTAGGGAATTACAACCTTCGGTTATATGCTGCTCCATTTTTGAACTATTTGATTTTTATGTTCATAGCCACTTATGCAGTCACAAAATATCGTGTGACTTGATAACCAAATCAGAAAAATTTGAAAAAATGGATTTAGAAAGAAAATTTTCCAAATTTATATGACAGATGACATCCAAATCTGAGAAAAGTTTGGCATTAAAAACTCATTTTCGGGAAAGTGGCTAGCAAAAAATTGGAAGTACTTCCGTAGGAAGCACATTTTAATCGCATCTCAAAAGTCAAATGTGCATTTTCCCCGCTTTTGGAAGTTCTTTTAGACAACTTTCAAAAAAGTCTATAATATGTTAATATTCCGTAACATTTTATGAATAGCACTTTCACAACTGAATGGGAACGACTTTTTAGTATGGGGTCACAAAGATAAGGTATCCGCTATGCACCCACAAGGTCTCGGGTTCGAATCATGGCTCGGGAAAAAACATTTTTTATATTTTTGTATTACTTTTATAAATAAATAATGTTTAATTTTGAATAACTTTAACAATTTAAAAATTAAAAATGCTTAAAAAATACAAATTTATTGCTTTTTAATGTACTTCAAATATTTCATATTTTTATTAATTATTTGTACTACATAATATCAGCAAAATTAAGTAATGTCAATTTATTTAATACTAAATTTAATTAGTATTTATTATATTTATTTGCGTTATATATTAGTTCATATTGAATAAATATTTTGTTAAGTTTCCTATTGTCAGTTCTACCGAACTAAATGATTTGTTTTAGTTATTCACCACTCACAACAGAGAATAATTGATATGGTTAGAGTGCCGTAGTAGCAACCAGAAGGTCCGCTGTGCTCCACTCCCAGTAGCGGCGGATTTTTTAAAAAACAAATGGAAACAAGTGAAAATGTGGTTCCTTTGCAACACTTTAAAATAAATTTTAAGTCTTTCAAAATTAAAGACATCCCTCCTATGACAACTCCATGTTAAATTGATTTGTGAAGATCCCAATTTTCACTACTTCCAAATCACAAGATGTACATATTTTTCTTTTTTTTTGACTATCATTCTATGTGCCAGATATACTTTTTGAGTTGACTGGAGGTATGTCGATGTATATGGTGTAAAAATGTTGGTAGCCTTGCATCATAAGCATGGTATGAAATAATTAAAATTTTATATTTATTTATAAAAATATTTTTTCAAAATTTTCTTTTTGATTTGGCTAAAAAATAACATTCTCCTGTAATGTTACTGCACTTCTATGAAAATCGACAACCTCTGTGGAATGCAGTCCATGGTAGAAGGTATATAAACTTTGGCCTGGAAGAACTTTACTCCCTTTTTTATACACTCCACGAGAGTATTATGTCTTTGTGCATTTGTTTGTAACACCCAAAAGGAAACGAGATAGACCCATTGTTAATTATACCGAACGTCTTAGAATCACTTTCTGAGTCGATTTAGCAATGTCCGTCTGTCTGTCCGTCCGTCCGTCCATCTATTTTTGTAATCACGATACAGGTCGCAATTGTAGACAGAACCAAATGAAACTTTGCACAACGATGTTTTTCGGGATAAGGACGAACGCTATTTAATTTGAAGAAAATCGGTTCAGATTTAGATATAGCCCCCATACGAATTTCACTCCCGATTTGACTCTTTTCACTCTAGATACCACATATTACAACAGATTTTCTTTAAAATTGGCAAAACATCTAATATTGTAACTAGAAACACCTGTGGTAAAAATGTGTTAGATCGGTTCAGATTTATATATAGCTCCCATACAAATTTCTCTCCCGATTTGACTTTTTCCGCTCTAGAGACCACATAATGTATCAGATTGTCTTCAGATTTGGTAAAATATCTTATATTCCCACTAGAAACTCCCATGGTGAATATCGGACAGATCGGTTCAGATTTATATATAGCTCCCATACAAATTTCGCTCCCGATTTGACTTTTTCCGCTCTCGAAACCACATAATGTATCAGATTGTCTTCAGATTTGGTAAAACATCTTATATTTAAACTAAGAACATCTATGATGAAAATAGGTCAAATCGGTTCAGATTTAGATATAGCCCCCATACAAATGTCGTTCCCGATTTGAATTTTGCGCTCTAGAAACCATATATCGTACCCGATATTCTTTAAATTTGGGACAACATCTTATAATCCAACTAGAAACACTATGCAGAAATTCAGATTTAGATATAGCCCCCATACAAATGTCGCTCCCGTTTTGACTTTTGCCGCTTTAAAAGCCACATATTGTGCTCGATTTTCTTTAAATTTCGCATAACATCTTATAATCTAACTAAACAAAACTATGGTGAAAGTGGGTAAGATCGGTTCAGATTTAAATATAGCCCAAATTCAAATGTTGCTCCCATAAGTTTAACCGATTTTCGCCAAACTATACATTTTATATTTCACCTATTTCGTTCCAGGTTTCAATATATCCTCATACAAATGTCTTTTCCGATATAAAATTTTTTGTCAAACACATACATTTACAGGATACAAAAAACCTTCCCGTTTTCACTTTTTCACCGAATTGAATTGTATTCGGATTGAAAGTGGAGTGTATCATAGAGTCGGCCCCGCCCGACTTTAGCCTTTCCTTAGTGGTTTGTTCTTATTTTCATTGCATTATAGTCGTAGATCTGTTGGGATTGAAACTGGGTGAAACCGGTCCAAAGGGAACATTTTTTCTCTCACAAAGACTTAAAATATCTTTAACAACTCCTAATATTTTAGTATTTAAGCATATTTTTTAATATGTCTGCTTGTACTTACTTGATATTGGGTGTGCGCATTCCCCCTATATCAAAAACGTGCACCATAAAGCGATTTTTATTCGTAGGGGTGAAATGGCGCTAACAGGGATAAAAATGGTACATATTAAACGACAACAGATAGAAACACGAGATTCGGTGTGTGCATTCACCCAATTGGGTAGATACATAATATAATAGTATTTTTTCCAAATTTTTACTTTCAAGGGGTGAAATGGGAATAGAGGGATAAAATGGTACCAACCAAACGGCTGCACCTAGAATAATGAAATTCGGAGTTTACATTCCTCTGACTGCGTAGACACGAAAAATAAAAGGTTTCGTCCAAATTCGTTCTTTCAAGGGATGCAATGGGTACAGAGGGATAAAAATAGTACGAACTAAACGGATACAGCTAGAATTGTGAAATTCGGTGTGTACATCCCTCTAATTACGTAGACACATTAAATAGGGAGATTTTACTCTTAAGGGGGTAAAATAGGAAAAAGGGTTTAAAAATGGTACCAAGTAAATGACCGCAGCTAGAATGATGGAATTCGGTGTACATGTACACTCCAATGACTGCATAGACACAAAAAAAAGATTTTTCTAAATTCGCACCATTTTACTTTTACTGGGAAAATTAGTTGAATTATGAATTTTTGTTATTTTGCACAATTTTGTACGTGAGATTATGGATTTTCAAAATTTGTACTTTTGGAATTAAAATAGAATGGAAAAACAATCAACTGTAGCAGCCACTATCTACCAATATTTATTGTCTTTAAGCTTTGTGAAAATATAAATATGAGAATATTTATTTTTTGAAATGACTTGAATTATTACTTCGATATGTAACGTTTTGGTTTGTTTGGGTTTGGCTATATAAAAAAAGTATATTTTCTTCTACGAAAATCGACAGCCTCTGTGGAATGCAATCCATGGTGGAGGGTATATAAAGAACTTAGCGCCGTTTTTACTTGTTATTATTAAGATAGCAATTTTGCATTAGAAA
The DNA here is from genome assembly GCA_947397865.1 of Polietes domitor. Taxonomy (NCBI): domain Eukaryota; kingdom Metazoa; phylum Arthropoda; class Insecta; order Diptera; family Muscidae; genus Polietes; species Polietes domitor. The sequence goes on from CANDYM010000766.1 coordinate 52,633, forward strand.
ATACTATATTTACGTATAGCGGCAATTTAGAAATGTGAAGTGCGGGCCAGATATACTCAAACTGGAATTATCCCCAAAATAAACCGCTCTCCAGGCACTGTGCAGAAGCAATTTCCCACACTTCTGTGGACGTCTTCTGGTAATTGACTATTATATACTATTTCAAATTATTAATATAATCATCCCCGGTTTTGATAGCGTGACCATGAGATCATTAAATATTCTCGTGTGGACTATTGACAACATAAAGCATTTTTCGGTAGCCATTTTGATTATATTTCGATAATTAATTTTTGAATACATTTTTGAATAAATTGTCTTACATGAATATACTGTTGTCCGTTTTATTATTATATTTAGTATCCAGATTGGAAGGATGATTACTGTTCTGTATTTGTGGTGTTCTTAATTCAAAGATTTAGGCTGCTTTCATTCTGATTGAACTTAAGGTATTAAAATTCTGAAAGTAGTGAAAATTAATTGAAGCGTTGACTCCACTAATTTAAAGATACCAAAATCCGTATTAATTTGCATCATTCATCGTTTCCCCGCCTTAATCTATCACATTTCCTTCGAGGGGAAGTTCGCATTTGAGTTTTAACAAAACAATAGCTAAAACTAACATGCCCCTAATCCGGTTGCGGTGGGAATTTAAAACAAACATAAACATGTGCAACAACTCTCTGAACGGCTGTCAAATAAAGGAAACGCATTGTACCAAATTATCAGAGGACACCAAAGAAAAACACAAAAACACGTTACAACGAGAAACAACATATTTCCAAATAAACAGGAGAATTGCAAAAGGCATTTCAAAGAACATTGTTTCCAGCGACTATTGGTTGGCATATCGTGAAAGCGGACTAGAAATGGCACAAAAACACAGTACACAGCCAAACCAACTGCAAATACTACTGTTCGGTGCGTAAACAGCAAATAGAAAATCGCAGAAAAACCACCACAGCAAAAACTAACATTGTGGCATGGCACATGGTTTTGCCAAAGTTGCAACAGGAAGTTTAACGCAGAATACCAAATAAAACCGATGTTAAATATTTTGATGGGTTTGAACTGTCAGTGGCATTTGAGCGAAAAAAATCTTCAGTTTTCCTCAATTTTTTGTGTTCCTATTCCTATTCCATTATTAACGTTAGCACTTCTGCTACCAATGACAAACGAAGCAGTTCAGGCAAAAAGAACAAAGTGGAATATGGACATATCGCTACGGTAGTTGGAAGATGCAGGCTCGCGAGGTCGATAAGGCAAGTGGAATTTGTGGCTTATTGATGACTAATATTTCTGTGAAAATGTATCTAAATAGACAAATGTAAAGTTTGGGGATCATATTGTAGATCGTCAACTTAAATGGGAAATGAAAAAAAAAAACATATTTTCATAACTTTTTAGGAGGAACAAAAAACGTTCAATTAAAAAGCTCGTATTAATAAATTCTATATTTGGACGTAGATACATGTAATTGTCTATAATTATAATTATATAGAGCAGTCATATGAATATAAAAAATAAATATAAATTTAGTTATACGAGTCAAAATATTGCTAAAAATATTTGTATATATCTGAATACTTACCACTAGATTTAACTAAGCATTGTAATATTTAAACACAAGAGTTATAATAATACCCTCTGTGGAAATGAATATAGTTCACCTTGCTTTTGTATAGCATCCATACAAATTGACCCCCAAATCACGCTATAACCCACATCCTATATTGGATATTGATCAAATTTTAAATATCATGTTAGATTTAAACTTGGACAGCATACCACGAAAGTAAAAGATTTACGATCTCGACTCAACATATTGTAAAGGGTGATTTTTTAAGAGCTTGATAACTTTTTTTTAAAAAAAAAACGCATAAAATTTGCAAAATCTCATCGGTTCTTTATTTGAAACGTTAGATTGGTCCATGACATTTACTTTTTGAAGATAATTTCATTTAAATGTTGACCGCGGCTGCGTCTTAGGTGGTCCATCCGCTTAGTCCAATTTTGGCATTTCCACGTTTTTGAGTAACAGAGACCCAATTGGTGCGAACGGCGACGAATCGAAAATTGGTGGTCATCATTAACACTGGCCGATACAGCTGCGATATTTTCTTCAGTTCGCACTCTACGTAAGCGTGTTGGTGGTTTAATGTCCAACAATGTAAATTTGGTGCGAAATTTAGTCACAATAGCCCGAATAGCCGCTTCAGTGGGTCGATTAAACTGACCATAAAATGGAAGCGCGCAATGAACTTTCTTAACAGAGCACGCATTTTGATAATAAAATTCAATAATTTGCAAGCGTTGTTCGTTTGTAAGACGATTCATGATGAAATGTCAAAGCATACTGAGCATCTTTCTCTTTGACACCATGTCTGAAATCCCACGTGATCTGTCAAATACTAATGCATGAAAATCCTAACCTCAAAAAAATCACTCTTTATTTCAGATACACTCAGAAAAAAGTGCACCCTAAATGAGTTAAAATGAACTAAAATTTAGGAAAATTGAACTTCATATAGCACTAAAGCAATATTTCTTCATATCAAGTTCAAACTATTCCTTGAAATAATACATGATTTAAGCTTGATTCTAGTTCAATTTTCCTCAAACCAAGTAAATATTTACTCAAACTCAAGAAAATTACAGTAAGTTTTTTCCTCAAACCAAGTACATTTTTACTAAATCTAAGTAAAATTTTTCTGAAATTTTCCTAAATCTAAGTAATTTTTTTTGTAGATCCAAGTAAATTTTACTTAATACAAGAAAGAAATGAACTTAAAATAAGTTCAATTGAACTAAAAATAATTCAAACAAATGATTTTGCTTCAGAGTATTGCAAACATGGCAACATGAAATATTTCTCAAAAGCTTCATGATACCTCTGCTATAAACAGTTGATGGTTTACACCACGATTGCTGCGAAGGCGCTATCTTGCCTTGTGGTTGTTTAGAATAATACTAGTATTTAAGAAATAATTCTCTGCAAACGAACGAGAATTACTTCTTACATTAATATGCAAGAATTTTCTAAACAACTGCAAGTAATTTTTTAAATGTATGAAGAACTCGCCATAAATTTCAGCAAAAAAATTAAATTAGTTTAAAAGAAACTCATTCCATGCTTAATATAAGGTTACTTTCTATATATGTTTGTGTGCCACAAAATTTGAAATCAATTTTTGAAAGCTTTTTTCTCAACCAATTTTGCTCAAATTTTGCACACTTAATCATTTTCGATGACAATACAAGGAAATGGAATAATTTGACCTCCCATACGAAGTTAAAACCTATTATTGAATATTGTCAGTTCTATGACACCTAGAGTGCTGAAATTTTGTGTAAGTGCATCTAGCATCAATTCGCATAGTTGTGCCAAAAAGGGGCGGTATTGGAAAAGTGGGCGTGGCACCTCCCATACGAAGTTAAAACCTATTATTGAATATTGTCAGTTCTATGACACCTAGAGTGCTGAAATTTTGTGTAAGTGCATCTAGCATCAATTCGCATAGTTGTGCCAAAAATGGGCGGTATTGGAAAAGTGGGCGTGGCACCTCCCATACGAAGTTAAAACCTATTATTGAATATAGTCAGTTCTATGACACCTAGAGTGCTGTAATTTTGTGTAAGTGCATCTAGCATCAATGTGCATAGTTGTGCCAAAAATGGGCGGTATTGGAAAAGTGGGCGTGGCACCTCCCATACGAAGTTAAAACCTATTATTGAATATTGTCAGTTCTATGACACCTAGAGTGCTGAAATTTTATGTAAGTGCATCTACCATCAATGTGCGTAGTTCTGCCAAAAATGGGCGGTATTGGAATAGTGGGCGTACCACCTCCCATACGAAGTTAAAACATATTATCGAATAGTGTCAGTTCTATGACACGTATAGTGCTCAAATTTTGTGTAAGTGCATCTAGCATCAATGTGCGTAGTTGCGCCTAAAATGGACGGTAATGCAAAAGTGGGCGTGGCACCTCCCATATGAAGTTAAAACCAAAATTACACCTACTGTAATTTTGTGTAAGTGCATCTAGCATTAATGTGCGTAGTTGTGACAAAAATGGACGGTAATGGAAATGTGGGCGTGGCACCTCCCATACGAAGTTAAAACCCATTTTCGAATATATGCCGTTCTATGGCAGATAAAAAACTGAAATTTTGCAGTAATTTTTCCTTCTACAAAAGATAACTAAAAAAGAATTTCTAGGCCCAATAGAATTCTGCTT
>CANDYM010000767.1:0-22021 GCA_947397865.1 Polietes domitor
AAGTCAGAGAAATGTCTTAGACGCGCAAAATAAAAGACAATTTCCAAATTCATACTTTTAGGGAAAAATGGGATAATAGAAATAAAACTGGTATCAAACGAACGACTGTAGCTAGAATCGTAAAATTAGGTTAACGCGAAAGATAATTGATTCTCGAAATTCGTACTTTTAGGATAAAAATGGAACGAAATTCGATATGTCTGCTACTTTGACTGTGTGGAAGGTTGGAATTGTTTGAATTCTTCCCTAACAACGAATATTATGTACATTTATTTGTAGATTGCTGCCTTTCTAAAGAATTATCTGGATATATACAGTCACGGATAGCAATAAAAACATATTTAAAGACACGCCCTATAAGTGAGCGTGTTCCTTAAAATTAATTAATTAATTTTAATTAAAAATTATTAAACATCATAATTTATTAAACAAATATCGCGACTAGCAAAAAATATGATAATTTTTGTAATAGTTTACTGCTATTATACAGGGTGGGCCATTTAAAATATTAAATTAGAATCGGCTAAAAAAAGTACTGACTATTTTTCTAAAATTTCTGATTTTATTGGAAAGGATGAAATTGTCATTTAATAATGGAACACAATATCATTCATATGACTACCACAACTGGCTCGGCAGTACCTCATCCTATCAATCCAACTTTTCAGTACATTTTTGCTTTTTTCCGGCTCTAATCTCCCCAATGGCAACTTCCATTTCATGTTTCAACACTTATATTGTCTCTGGATGGTTTGCGTAACATTTATTCTTAATGGCTCCTCAAAGAAAATATTTCAAGGGGCTCAAATCACTGCTCTGAGGCCGCCAATTGACATTAAAATTTCATCTAATTATTCGATTTTAAAAAACAGTGCGTAAAATATCGATGATTACGTTGGCTATGTGACATGTGGTCCGTCTTGTTGAATCCAAATATCGTCCAAGTCATTCTCTTGAATTTTAGGAAACAAACATTCCTTGAGCATGACACGGTAACGCTCATCGTTGACGGTAATGGCGGCTCCTTGCTCATTTTCGAAGAAAAGTGGCCTAATGATGCCACCAACCCAAAGTCCACACCAACCAATGACTCGTTGTGTATGCATTGGCTTCTCAATAGTCACATGTGGGTTCTCTGAAGCCATATGTGGTAATTTTTCTTATTGAAATAGCTACCGAGATGAAAATGAGCCTTATCTGAAAACACGATTTTTCGGTTAAATCCTTCATCTCCTGTCAATAAATCTTCAGCCCATTGGGCAAATCGAAAATGCATCGGACCAATGGAACTTTGTAAGCCCTCATACCAAGGTCTTTAAGCTAAATTCTTCTCAAAGAAGAGCGAGAAATGTTCAGTTCCTGAGAACTATGACGAGTTGATATTGATGGATGTTCTTGGACATTCTTAGCCACAGCAGCAATGTTTTCGATTGGACGCACTGGACGAGAACGTGCACGGGTTGGTTTGTCCAATAACGATCCATTTTCATGAACTCGCTTCACAAATTTTAAATTTCTTACAGTTTGCGTTAAAGACTCACTACTTCGGAAGTATGCTTTTAATATTTCCCAATTTTGTTCGAGCGTTTAGCGTCCCCTTTTTGCAAATGTCAAGCATAAACCTGAAAATATAAATAAAAATGCTACCTTACAAAGTTAAAGTAATCGGTAGTTAAAATTTAATATTTTAAATGGCCCAATTGTACGTGAAATCGACAGCCTATAATCTGCCGGTAATACTGTCGAATGCAATCAATGGTGGTGCAATCAATCAGCCCGGCCGAACCCAAAGCCTTTTTCCTTCTTTTATTGAAATCGAATTTCATTTTTTCTGTGTATAACCTAATTTGGTAGAAGAGTTATCCATTGTTACTCATTCAGTATTATTTTTATAGATGTCCGTAGACAATACAACTCTCAATTAAAAACAATCCCAAACAATTTAAGATTTAATAGTGTTGTTAAGGTATTGTCTTCCGGATAATTAATTGTTTATAGGTGCAAAGCAATAAATTTCCCATCAACGTCTTGCGGTGCGGTAGTAAAGCTAACATCAGTAGAATGTGATAAAAAGTAACTATTCTAACATTTCCCACACAATCAGTTTGTTTCGATAATGTCACATAGGATGTGCAAACTATGTACGTGGTGCTTGTACACGGTAAGTGGACAATCACGTAGGATATAACTCACAATGATGTTTCTCTAACATATACATATAACATACTAAAACATATAAGTATAAACATTATTTGTAAGTGACATTGCTGATGATAAGTCCTAATGGATGGTAATGGTCTAGAAACAAGCAAAATTGACATTTAGTATGCCTAGCCGAATTTTACCTATTGGGACTACTAATACACTGAATAATATCGCCATTTAATATACAAGTACAAATGAGGGGAATTATAATGTTTCTTTACTGAAATAGTGGCAATTTTATACCATGTTCAATATTTAATTGAACTCATTGCCTCAATGCACAAAAATATTTTTTATAAGTTTCGGATACAAAATTTTAGTTTTTATACCCTCCACCTCCAGGATGGGGTATACTAACTTTGTCATTCCGTTTGTAACACCTTGAAATATAAAGTATATATATTATTGATCGTCATAAAATTCTAAGACGATCTAGCCATGTCCGTCCGTCTGTTGAAAGCACGCTATCATCTAAACGAAAGGAGTTAGGACGTCCAAATTTTCCATAAAAGTGTCTTATAATCGTAGATCGGTTGGGCTTGAAACTGGGCGCAATCGGCCCAAAGGAAAAAAATTTTCCCACACAACGATTAAAAATACCTAATATTTTCGAGTATTTAAGCATATTTTTTTAATATGTATGCTTGTACTTTCTTGATATTGGGTATCAAGAAAGTACATTCCCTATATAACATTCCCCCTATAACAAAAACGTGTACCATAATGTGATATTTATTCATAGGGGGTGAAATGGGGCAACAACTAGAAACACGAAATTCGGTGTGTACATTCCTCTAATTGAGTAGATACATAATATAAAAGTATTTGTCCAAATTCGTACTTTTAAGGGGTAACTTGGGAATAGAGGGATCAAAATGGTACCAACCAAACGGCAGCACCTAGAATAATGAAATTTGGTGTTTACATTCCTCTGATTGCGTAGACACGTAAAATAAACGGATACTTCGAAATTCGTACTTTTTGGGGTTCAAATGGAAAAAGGGGATAAGAATAGTGCCAACCAAATGACCGCAGCTAGAGTCATGAAATTCGGAGTATGCATTACTCTGACTGCATACTCGTACTTTCAAGGGATACAATGGGTACAGAGGCATAAAAATAGGACCAACTAAACGACTACAGCTAGAATGATGAAATTTGTGTACATTCCCCTAAATGTGTAGACACGTAAAATAAAGAGATTCTAGAAAGTCGTACTCTTAAGGAGATAAAAAAGGAAAAAAGGGATAAAAATGGTACCAACCAAATGACCGCAGCTAGATTCATGGAATTCGATGCACACATTCCTCTAACTGCAGAGACAAGTAAAATAATGGATTTTCAAAATTTGTACTTTTGGACTTAAAATACAAGGTGGCGCAAAAGTAATCCTCCTATCAGAAAATGCTATAAATTTTGCGATTGGCTCCTAATGTCAGTTCTGTTTTGACATTTGTGTAGTAAACACATGCGAAATACACGTTAATAAACAATGTTACGCTACACTGCTCCAGAACGCGGAATATTGGTGACTATTTATTTGACCAATAACACTACTCAACAAATTGAAAAAAATTTCATGTACTCCGGATGCGATAATTTTTTCTGTGTAGATAACTTTGACATGAGCTCGAAAAACGCAATAAAAAATTTTTTTTTCGTTTGGTTTTTTTTTTATTATTTTTTTTTTAAATTTTAAAATTTTTTTTTGGTTAATTTGTTTCGTCCGGCATAACTCGGGAACCAGTAGCCCGATTTAATTGAATTAAATTTTAAAAATTTAAAATTACAATTCCCTTAATCTGTTCATATATTGTTTTCCTATACAAGCAACAGTTTCCAAGTTAAAAATGAATATATAAAGGAAAAAACTTATTTTTTGCCTAAAGATTTAATTTTTTTTTTTTTTTAATCCATAAAAAATCCAAAATGAAAAAAAATGTCAAATCTTATTACTTTTACGTAAAGTCACATAACCTATGAGCAAAATGAGACAAAGATCATGAAAATCGATGCACGCGTTTCGCTTTTATTCGCAATTGAGTAAAGGCATGAATTTCAAAAATTTGCTCGACATATGCACAACTTTGTCTATGGTAAGGTTTTTTCTTTTTTTTTGATTCTCAGAATTAACAAAACGGAATAAACAAAGGGTTGTTTAATTTTTATGATTGCGTAAGCAAAGTAATAAACGCTAATAAATGTGCGTGAACAATTTAAAGGAAAAAAAGGTACTCTTACGATCCAGGAGAGTGGCGTCTTTTCATCGACAGCAACAAGCAGAGCCTTAAAGCAATTTTACTGCACAACGGCAACGAGAAACCTTCGATTCCAATTGCTCATGCCGTTGACACCAAGGAAACATACGAAGTCATGGACAATCTACTAAAGTGCCTTACCTATGAGAGGCACGATTGGAAAGTTTGTGCCGACCTTAAGGTTATCGGTATCCTTTGTGGATTACAAGGTCGATTCACAAAGTACTGTTGTTTTCTCTGCCTTTGGGACAGCCGCGATCGTCAACATCATTACACCAGGAGGAGTTGGACAGAAAGAGTTAACTTCATCCCCGGCAGCGACAACGTGAAATATACACCACTCATAAGAAAGGAAAATGTTTTTCTCCCACCTCTTCACATAAAGCTCGGACTCATAAAAAACTTCGTGAAAGCTATCAACAAAGATGGCGAAGCGTTCGCCTATTTAAAAACCATTTTTCCTCACCTTTCATCGGCAAAGATAAAGGAAGGCGTTTTCGACGGTCCGCAAATTAAAAAGTTGTTGCAAGACCAACAGTTTGAGCACATTTTATCACCAAATGAAGCTGCAGCTTGGAACTCATTTCGGCAAATTGTTTCCGGATTTCTTGGAAACAACAAAAGCTCAAATTACAGAGAGATCGTCGAACAACTACTCCAAAATTATAAAAAAATTAGAGCAAATATGTCGCTTAAGATACATTTTCTACACTCGCACTTGGACTTCTTTCCGGACAACCTGGGCGATGTGAGTGACGAGCATGGCGCACATGTAACAAAAATTACTTGGATTGGTATTGCATTCAAATCCTCGCGAACGTTTGCTCATTTTAACTATCGCGTTCGTCGACACTTGTTGAATGAGTAAAATCGATCAATGAAGACCTATTTATACTGTGTATTGTTTAGTATTTTACTGACAGGTACTTATAAATGGGTGTATATTTTTTTACGGAGGCTACATACCTGTTTCACCATGTGTGAGTCTTAAATTTTCCGAATAATGACCACCCTTAAATGTGAGTTGCATTTCTGTAAAAAAATCATACAGGTAGCCAACGGAAAACCCAAATAATTAAAAAAGTCCCCTTTCCTTTTTTCCTTTTAATTGTTCACGCACATTTATTAGCGTTTATTACTTTGCTTACGCAATCATAAAAATTAAATAACCCTTTGTTTATTCCGTTTTGTTAATTCTGAGAATCAAAAAAAAAAAATAAAAAACCTTACCATAGACAAAGTTGTGCATATGTCGAGCAAATTTTTGAAATTCATACCTTTACTCAATTGCGAATAAAAGCGAAACGCGTGCATCGATTTTCATGATCTTTGTCTCATTTTGCTCATAGGTTATGTGATTTTACGTAAAAGTAATAAGATTTGACATTTTTTTCATTTTGGATTTTTTATGGATTTTTAAAAAAAAAATTAAATCTTTAGGCAAAAAATAAGTTTTTTCCTTTATATATTCATTTTTAACTTGGAAACTGTTGCTTGTATAGGAAAACAATATATGAACAGATTAAGGGAATTGTAATTTTAAATTTTTTAAAATTTAATTCAATTAAATCGGGCTAGTGGTTCCCGAGTTATGCCGGGCGAAACAAATTAACCAAAAAAAATTTTTTAAATTTTGAAATTCATACCTTTACTCAATTGCGAATAAAAGCGAAACGCGTGCATCGATTTTCATGATCTTTGTCTCATGTTGCTCATAGGTTATGTGACTTTACGTAAAAGTAATAAGATTTGACATTTTTTTCATTTTAGATTTTTTATGATTTTTAAAAAAAAAAAAATTAAATCTTTAGGCAAAAAATAAGTTTTTTCCTTTATATATTCATTTTTAACTTGGAAACTGTTGATTGTATAGGAAAACAATATATGAACAGATTAAGGGAATTGTAATTTTAAATTTTTTAAAATTTAATTCAATTAAATCGGGCTAGTGGTTCCCGAGTTATGCCGGACGAAACAAATTAACCAAAAAAAAAAATTTTAAAATTTAAAAAAAAAATAATAAAAAAAAACCAAACGAAAAAAAAAATTTTTATTGCGTTTTTCGAGCTCATGTCAAGGTTATCTACACAGAAAAAATTATCGCATCCCGAGTACATTTTGACTGTTGACTAGTGTAATCGGTCGGTGACTTTGGCACAACGTGAATTTCGTCGCAGATTTCCTAGCCGTCCAACGCCTACTGGTGAAACACTGCGACGTTTAGCCACTCGCCTCGAAGAGACTGGCACAACACGAGATGCTGCCAGGCGTGGCAGACCCCGGAGTAGCCGTTCTGCAGAGAATATTGCTGCTGTAGCCGAGGATGTCATGGAAGCGCCGTCGACATCGACCAGACGACGTGCCACGCAAATGGGTATCAGTCGACGGTCTTTACAGCGAATTTTGGTACAAGATTTGAAGATGTTTCCGTACAAAGTCCAGACGGTGCATCAGCTGTTAGCTGCTGACCGCCAATCGCGTCTAACATACGCTCAAGCCAACCTTAATCACCACCAACAGGAAGATGATTTTTCATCAAAAATAATCATGAGTGATGAGGCCCATTTCCATCTTAGCGGGTACGTAAATAAGCAAAATTTACGCTTCTGGGTCTCTGAAAATCCGCGTGTAACCCACGAAGAGCCATTACACCCGCTCAAAGTCACTGTATGGTGTGCTGTTTTCGCTGGAGGAGTCATCGGACCTTTTTTCTTCGAAGACGTCGCGGGCCAAACGGTTACTGTGAATGGTGAGCGCTACAGAGCAATGATCAACGAGTTCTTTTTGCCGCAACTTGAAGAATTGGGATTGGAAAACATGTAGTTGCAACAGGACGGTGCAACGGCACACACTGCACGTGCCACAACCGATATGCTGAAGGATGCATTTCCCGGGCGCCTAGTCTCCCGTTTTGGCGATTTGCACTGGCCAGCAAGATCGCCTGATTTGACCCTCAATTCATTCAAATTCAATTCAAAGCCCTCAATTTGCTTCATTTGACTATCCACATTTAAATGACGGTTTCATCTTAACATCCGAAGAATAACATAACAGGATGAGGAAATGAACGACTAAAAACGGCAGTTAGCTCAATTTTGCAAATTGTTGTACATACGTATATCATCCGGTTCAAGTGTAACGACTTTTTTTAATTGTCGAAATGCGTTTTAAATGGGTCTTCAATCAGTACAATTATATCAAACACACCAAACGACTCACAAAAAGGTGGTTTGATAATATCAATAATATCGATGTTAAGGAATGGTTCACCGCAGACACCACATCTCAATCTAATCAAAAATTTGAATTGTGATCTCTAAATGGAGGTCTCTCTAGTAAAACCGAAAAACAATAACGAGGTTTGTCACGTAATTATAGAGGCATGGGCAAAAATACCGTATGAAAGGTGCAAAATACTAATCGCCTCCATGAAACGACGTTGTGTAGCAGTACCAATCAATAAAGATAGTAGAACAAAGTAATAAATTCAAAAATATCGTTATTTAAGTTATTAATCAAAGAAAAAATCGTTTAAAGTGAATTAAAAACAAAATATTTTTTTTTTAATTTTTCTTAGAAGTAACATTTTTGACTGGTTTCATAGACATATCTTATTCTAAAGCCTTATTTAAAATCAGATTAAGAATGACACAATGCCACCTTTCAATCACTGTAAAAACTTTTAGGTTTTTCGAAGTGAGACTAATATTTTTCTTTGTCGACATATTGTTTGACCGTAGCTGTATGTCTACATCTAAATAGAGATCGTATGTATAAAAAGTGTGTACTCAGTTTATTATTTGATGATCTTTTGTCATTTTTACAGGACTTTTAATTTCCAAAGTATAAATACGTTTTAATAATTTATGCGCATTCCCCCTATAGCAGAAACGTGCACCATAGAGTGATTCTTATTCGGGGGTGACTCCTACGAATAAGAATCACTTTATGGGGCAAAAAGGGATAAAAATGGTACCTATCAAACGAAAACAGCTAGAAGCACAAAATTGAATGAATGTAGCTCTAATTGAGCATATACATAATATAAAAGTATTTTCCCAAATTCGTGCTTTTAAGGGGTTAAAAGGTAATAGAGGGATAAAATGGTACCAAACAAACGGCAGCAGATGGAATAGTGAAATTCGGTGTATACATTCCTCTGATTGCATAGACACGTAAAGTAAAGGGATTTTTCGAAATTCGTACTTTTTGGGGTTAAAATGGAAAAAGGGGATACAAATTGTACCAACCAAATGAGCGCACTAATGTTATGAAATTCGGAGTATACGTACATCTGATTCCGTAGACACGAAAAATAAATGGCTTTTCCAAATTCGTACTTTCAAGGGATAAATTGGCAACATGTGATACCAAATAAACGGCTACAGCTAGAATGATGAAATTCGGTTTGTATAAAGCTCTAATTTCGTAGACACGTAAAATAAAGAGATTTTAGAAAATCGTACTCTTAAGGGGGTAAAATGAGAAAAGGGGATAAAAATGGTACCAACAAAACGGCTAAAGCTAGAATGATGAAATTCGGTTTGTAGAGACGTAAAATAAAGATATTTTAAAAGTCGTACTCTTAAGGGGATAAGATGGGAAAAAGGGATAAAAATGGTACCAACTAAAAGGCTACAGCTAGAATGATGCAATTCGGTTTGTACAAAGCTCTAATTCCGTAGACACGTAAAATAAAGAGATTTTAGAAAGTCGTACTCTTAAAGGGCTAAAATGGGAAAAAGGGATAAAAATGGATTTTAAAAATGTTTACTTTTGGAAAAAAATAGGATGGAAATACAACCAATTGTAAAACCCACTATCTACCAACATTTTTGGTATTTAAGCTTTTTTTGAAGATTTCTGTCTTATATTTACTTTTTGAATTCACTTGAAGTAATATTGCGATATATAGTATTATTTCGATATATATGGGAAGCCTTGCCTTATATGTGTGCTTTGAGATAATGTAAATATTATATTTATTTATAAAATAATTTTCTCAATATTTTTATTTGTTTTGGTTTGGCTATATAAAAAAATTACATTTTCCTGTAACGTCACTGCACTTCTACGAAAATTGACAGCCTCTGTGGAATGCAATCCGTTGTGGAGAGTATATAAAGTTCGGCCCGGCGAACTTGACGCAGGTTTTACTTGTTTTTTTATTTCTTTCGATCTTTTCATAGCCCATATTTAAAGGTATCACAAAAGGTAATTAGTTTACTCGACATGATATTGTGAATCAGCTCCCCGTGTCCTTGTTCAAATTGGCAAATTAGTTACAAAGAGTATCATCATATCATCATGAAGGCAGGAATAATGTGTCAAACAACATTAGCTGCCTGCATTACATGTACCTCAACACGTCGCACGCCTCATTGTTATACTATACCATAGCTATTTGAATGGAAGCTGGTGCTTCTACCATTCTCCCTCCCACACATTTAATAATCTATAATATAATAATGTTATCGTTGCCAGGAAGTATATATGAGAAGAATACAGGATACTGGAAGTAGGTTCTACTCACAGCACAAAATTGTCGTTCATCATTTGCATTCAGTTTGAAAATGTTTTGATGTAAACACAAGAACAAAAACCAACTCAACAACATTTCTGCAATGCTCCATCGTATCATACACCAGTTCTAGTTTTGAAAAACAACATTCTAACAATGCATTTTTCATATCTGCTGTGCATGTTAGCAATTTTTTTAAAACAACATTTGTTTTTGTATTTCATGTATTCCATCTTTTTTGTGCTGTCCTGTCAGTTACAATAACAGCATGTATGTCTGTATGTATGTATTTATTTTGTTAAAGTTGTCCCAATATTGTTTCATAGTTACTGTCATTCAGAATCAAATGTGAATTGCTTTCAATTGATTGTGAATGTGTAACGAGTTAAACTGTTCGCAATGGTGTGCCTTTTTCCGTAATTTAATAATGGCACGGAAACTTTGACATTTTCATAATACGTGTCATTCTGTATCAGAGTTTTCGCATTGAAAATGCAATGTTATTTTTTCTTGCTAAGAACACCCTTGAGTTTCAACTAATGGATTTCGTTTCGGGCTAAAGTTATTAGTTTAAAGCTATCGCCAGTTCAAGTATCACGAGCAGTTGCGGTAATCCCAGCATTCGATGTGAGGGTTGAGGGTATATATACTTTGATACAAACAAAAGTTGCAACGCATCAAAAAAGTAGCTTAATACCATAGGTATGATTGGACCAAATACGATTAATGAAGTCATTTGATTCATATGCTGACATTTGGTCAACTGTCTGGCTGGATGGTTTTCTCAACAACTCTTGAAAAGATTCAAGGAATTTATTCATGTTTTACCTTTGTTGAGTGTAATATATTAAGAACAACTTCACAGGATAATTATTAGTTCTTATAGTAAAAATATAAAACAAAGGCATTTAAGGCCTTTAGTCAAATTTAACGAATATGGTAAATAATATAATAATTGATCTAATTCTCCGACATATATTCCGAGTCTGGAAAATTTCATTAAGATCCAATGACAAATATAGATTTTACAGCGATAATAGGATGAATCAAGCTGTCTAGAGCTGTAATAGAGTAGATAGTATGGGGCCCCATTTGGGTTATACCAAAGTATGAACACATATATTTGACTTTCATAGTCTGTATTCCTTGTTGAAATATAATAATATAATAATAATTAATATTATAATAATAATTAATAATATAGGGTCCGCCAAATAATTTTTTTTTAAATGCTATAAAAAAAAACTACTGAATATTTTCTCAAATTTCTTTTTTTATTTGAAAATACAATCCTTCCGGTTAATAATGGAAAATAATTTCATTCAAATGGCTGCCTCGGGCACCCCACAAATAATAGTCCAACGGTTGAATAGTTGAAAAAAAACGTTAGATACTCATACCAATGTCTCCTATGATTTACTTTTTCCGCTCTAGAAACCACATATTTCAACAAATAACTTTTTTTGAAAATGCTATAAAAAAAACTACTGAATAGTTTCTCAATTTTTTTTATTTGAAAGTACAATCCTTTCGGTTAATAATGGAAAATAATTTCATTCAAATGGCTGCTGAGGGCAGCCCACAAATAATAGTCCAACGGTTGAATAGTTGAAAAAAAAACGTTAGATGGCGGACCCTATATAATAATAATTAATATAATAATAATCTGCAAAGTTTGAATAACTTCCGATGTAAAATGTGGAGTAATAATAAAAATGGGGGCCATTTGGAAGGGCGCTTCGTTAAAAAGTGGGACCATATATATCACTTTCAAAGTAGGTATTCTTAGTTTAAATATAACATCACGACGTGGGTTCTAGAGTAAAAAGAGGTCCAATTTGTATGGGGGTTATACCCATATATTTGACTTTCGTATTATGTATTCTTATTTGAAATATAACATGAACTGCAAAAATTGATATGCAGGGTTTTCCAATAAGGACATGACAACTTTTTTCTTAAATAAAACGAAAACCATTTGAGATATTTCCAAAACTTTATGATCGACTTGAAATACAATCAAAACATTTATGAATGGAACTCGACTTCGTTCATATGGCCACCGCGGACACATCGGCAGCAGTCGATTCGTTGGACGCAATTTTCGATGACTCGGCCACACATTTCGGCGTTCAATGTTGTTGTTGTGCTTCCAACGCCGTCGGCTTGTTGCCATAGACCAATCATTTGACGTAGCCCCAAAGAAAAAAGTCTAGAGGCGTTAAATCGCACGATCGAGGCGGCCAATTGAGCGATCCATTTCTTGACATAACACGCTCACCAAACTTACTCTTCAATAAATCGATTGTAACGTGTGATATGTGGCTTGTGGCACCGTCCTGTTGAAACCACATGTCGTCCAAGTCCATGTTTTCCAATTCGGGCCAAAAAATAATCGGTAATCATGGCGCGATAACGGTCGCCATTCACAGTAAAGTAGCGATCGTTATTGTCGAAGAAAAAATATGGCCTACTGACGCCGCCGACAGTAATTTTTGGTGGATAAAGTTGATTTTCTCCAAACCAATAACGCATATTTTGCATATTGACGAACCCATTGAGCCAAAAATTAGCTTCGTCACTGAAGATGATTTTGAGATTAAATTCATCTCTCCAGAGATCAGAACGGAGAACGTACGTCGCGTCAAATGGTCCATCGGCTTCAATACTTGAGTCAAGTAGATCTTGTATGTAAAATTCGCCATAAAGTGTAAAGTCGCCAAGACGATGCCCAGTTCTTGAGAACGCCGCGGAATCGACAATAGTTGACAAGCACCTATTGGAAAACCCTTTACTTCCTATGTAAAATGTGGGTTCTAGATGCTAAAAAAGGGTCCATTTTTACATTAAAAAGTGCACCCATGTAGATTACTTTCAAAGTAAGTATTCATAGTTGAAAAATAACATTGTCTTCAAAATTTTATCAATATTCCATGTAAGATGTGGGTTCTAGAGCGATAATAGAGTAAACTAAAAGTAACACGGAGTGGGAAATATGATCTAGTTCAAATATAACATGATTCTGAATATTTTATCAATATCCAATGCAAACCTTGAACCTTTTCCCTTTCATATCCCATACCGATCATCCTTAGGGTGGAAAAACTACTTCTGCCAAATTTCATGGAAATCGGACTACAATTGCGACCTGTATAGTGCGAATAAGCTTAGATGGACATTGATAAATTGATTCAGCTGGTGATTCTACGTCGATCGGTATATTTAAAGATAGGTCTAGCTCGAATATTTCTTGGTGTTACAAACATTTGGCGGAAAACTAACTTATAATACCCTATTCCAAGTGGTGTATGAAACAGAAAATTAGTTGCCCATTTCTTCCTTAAGCTTCGATAATGATGCTCTCACTCTACAGAGTAGGAGCGTACATATCATTTGGGATAAAAAGTGTAAGGCATTGAAGGAGTGGCTTAAGACCCTTATGGTCCCAAATCCGTTTCACGTCCATTTATCTGTCTGCCTGGCGGGTGTACACGTTAACTCTGGAAGGGAGTTAAGTAATTTATTCAAACTCTACACATAGCATTTTTTTCCAAGACTTAGTTTAAATCGGAGATGGGCAAAATTAAAATAACTGTTATGGTACCTCATATTCCTAGTAAAATATTCACGATTTTAGTGCAATGTTTGGGTCAGTGCCACTTTTATCCCTTTCGTAAAATTTTAGCAATATTTTTGGTGGGTACCATTTTTATTCCTTCTTGTGTAACTTTTTTTTCACTGAACCAATACTCAGGGGATGTCCCCTATAAATGCAGTGCATTGCGTTGGCGGAAGATCAGGTATTGGAAGGAGGAAAGAGGGAGTAGTGTCTGTTGACATCTGTTTTGAATCTCTGAATGTTGTAATTGGGGGCAAAGATATTTGCCGGAAGTCGATTCCACATACGGATAGTACGGGCGAAGAACGAATTTATTCTGTAATGTGTAGTGCGGCCGGTTGTCCAATCGACAACAAATGGGTGAACGTTCCTGGAGAGTCGCGTATCTCTACCGAACGTTCTCACGGGCGGTATAAGATCACGAATTTCCGAAGAACAAACACCACGAATGTATCGATAGAACAATGACCCACAACCAACATTACGACGATGTTCAAGGGAGACAATAGAATTGGATATCCTACCTTCACCTATGAACACCATCGCCCTCCTCTGGACACGGTCAAGTAGCTCCAGTGATGAAGCTGGAGCACCCTACCATATGTGGGAGTTGTATTCCATCTTTGGTCTGATGTATGTAGTGTAGATATTGAGCAAATCAGAGGGTGTGAAATATTTCTTACATCGTTTTAAAAATCCTAAACATTTAAACGCTTCTTTCGACACATCAATACTCAGTACTCAGAGAAATGTACACATCGAATTTCTGATAGCCATTTTAGATTCTAGATGGAAAACCATCTTTATCCAAATATCCTTTTGTTGGTACCATTTTTATCACTTTTGACCGTCTTCCACCTTTAAAGTACACATTTTGATATTATCCATTTGAACTGCACTTTGGTGGGTACCATTTAAATAGATTTCAGTTCCGATTTCCTTAAAAGTATAAATTTTGAAATAACCATCAATGTCTAATTTTTTCTCCATTATTCTTAAATAGTATGTATTTCTATAAATGGGGAATGTAAAAACCGAATTACATGAATGGTACCATTGTTATCCCATTTTACCCAATTTCACCACCAAAATTTACGAATTTTGCAAAAAAAAACTATTTTCTTGGTCGCATTCATGATATAAGAGTAATATCCGCTCCAAATTTCCAGCCGTTTGATCAGGCCGTAAAATTTAGCCGTATTGTTGGTACCTTTTTTATCCCCTTTTTCCATTTTTTCCCGTTTAGAAGTACGAATTTTGAGAAATTCCTTCATTTTGCATTTCTAAATATTCTACATCGAATTTAATGATTACAGCTCCATCCGTTTGATTGGTACCATTTTTAACCCTTTTTACCCGATTTCGCCACTAAAAAGTACGAATCGCTTAGTCTAACAACTCTTTTAAATGTATATATTAAAAAGAAACATCTTAATAAATAGTACTTTTACTGTTGTACTAATTAATTAATTTCTTACTTTTTTAAACTTCAATATTTTTTAGCCAAAATACAACAATTATCATCCAAAATGTGCAAGCAGTCAAATTTACTGGTTTGTCGCAAATTTAAAATATTTTTATACCCTCCACCTCCAGGATGGGGGTATACTAACTTTGTCATTCCGTTTGTAGCACCTTGAAATATCGACCTGAGACCCTATAAAGTATATATATTCTTGATCGTCATAAAATTCTAAGACCATCCATCCGTCCATCTGTCCGTCTGTTGAAAGCACGCTAGCATCTAAACGAAAGGAGCTAGAACGTTCAAATTTTCCATAAATGCGTCTTATAGTCGTCGATGGGTTGGGATTGAAACTGGGCAGAATCGGCCCAAAAGGAAAAAAATTTTCCCTCACAAGGACTAAAAATACCCATAATAATCCCTAATATTTTAGCGTATTGTATGTGCATTCCCCTTATAGCACAAACGTGCACCATAAAGTGATTCTTATTTGTAGGGGGTGAAATGGGGAAAACAAGGGATAAAAATGGTACATATTAAACGACAACAGCTAGAAACACGAAATTCGGTGTGTACATTCCTCTAATTGTGTAGATACATAATATAAAAGTATTTTTTCCAAATTCGTTCTTTTAACGGGTAAAATGGGAATAGAGGGATAAAAATGGTTCCAACCAAACGGCTGCACCTAGAATAATGAAATTCGGTGTATACATTCCTCTGATTGTATAGACAAGTAAAATACACGGATTTTTCAAAATTCGTACTTTTTGGGGTCAAAATAGAAAAAGGGGATAAAAATAGTACCAACCAAATGACCGCAGCTAGAGTCATGAAGTTCGGAGTATACATTCCTCTGACTGTGCACGCAAAATATCAAGTTTTTTTTGAAATTCGTAATTTTTCTTTTACGGCAAAAATTGGTTGAATCATGAAGTTAGGTTATTTTGCACTGTACGTCTGATAAAATTTGTACTTTTGGAATTAAAATAGAATTAAAATACAACCAACTGTAGCACACACTATCTACCAATATTTATGGCATTTACGTTTATTGAAAATATAAATATAAGAAGACCAAAAAAATACAAACGAAAAAACTAAAACAAATGAGCGTTGGCACGGCAGAAGTATTGCTGGGTAACTATACCTGCATATACATATACTTACATATGCAACTCAATGAGATGCTTGTAAGATGGCATGTGTGCTTTATTACTTGGTGCGATTTTTTAAACGCAAATTCGGCAAGTGAGTTGTGATTCTCGTTCGTTTGTGAGAATCATCTCCTTATAGAGGCCGGGTTTGATGTTGGAAAGTCGCTGCGAAGCCACCTGAATGAAACCTTTAGACAGGGTGGAAATCATGATAGTGGTAGTCTGCAGCCAAGTAATAAATGTCACCATGCCATTTGTAAATAAATTTGCATTCTATTAAATATAGATGCAAAATGGTCTTGAGCCAGGACAATATCCCAGTTCAAATCAATAATTATTTTTTGATTTGCAACAACTAATGGCTTGAAATAATTAAAATATTATATTTATTTATAAAATTATTTTTTCAATATTTTTATTTGTTTTGGTTTGGCTATATTACATACACTTCTACGAAAACCGTCAACCTCTGTGGAATGCAGTCCATGGTGGAGGGTATATAAAGTTCGGCCCGGCCGAACTTAACGCCGTTTTTACTTGTTTAATATCAAAAAATGTTGTTTCTAGTTAATTTCTCTCTCTATGCAGTGAGAACATAAAATAATTGATATTTATATGTTCTAGAGATTGCATATTGTATTTGAAAGAACATTTCTGATTTCACTCACTCTGAGACTGATGAAATGTAATACAATGTCATACCCACAATGGACCACTGCTTTCCAAGTCATATAGTTTATCTGGCGTAACGGCAATAACATCAACACGTCGAAGCAGTGATTTGTGAACAAAAGTCACTTCAGAGCAAATCCCTTCCATTGCCTTTTTGGATAAGCTCCATATGTCACGTTGTAGTCCCTAATTGTTGTCGACATTAATCATTCCTGTGTTTGTAGAGGCTACAAAGAAAAATGTTTATAATGGAATCTACGGATAATTTCCGTCTTCCTCAAATTTCCCAACTCATCCAAGGAAATGGCCCAAATCTTCCTCAACCGAAAGTAAGTTAATGTTTGCAAACACACAAATGTCTGTAACTCCGAAACGGGATAACCCATTAGTTGAAGCAATCGCTTGAAAAATATAAAATATCACAACAACAATAATAGCAACAACAAGGACCCGCAAAATAGCATTTCACAATTTGACAATGAAATGATTCATTTGCGACAGTAAATCTCAATCAACGAGAATGATTTTCTTGATTGACGTGAACACAGCAAATGAACAAAAAAATGAAAGAAAACAACTCAGTCGACTTCATCAAGAGTAGAACACAAGTAAAGATAGAATAACATATATATGGATTTTTATATACCCTTTATAGAAAGAAAATGCGGTATAGACCCTCCACAGTTGGCGTGGTCTTGTATTTATTTAAATATTTCTATTTCCTATCAATTGCTGGAAGGAATCTTAAAGAAACGACTTCTAGTCAACGATTTTAGCTTTTTTAGATCGAAGAAGGTAACAATATTTGGAAAAATGCTTATTTTTAATTTTACACATTTTAAATTTTCTTCTCTTATCAAAAATAACTTCTTTGTGATGTCCATCCTCATTTTATATTTTTTACATTAACATTATATATAGTTTAGATATTTATTTTATTTTCCCTATTTTTCTAATTTTTCACTTTTTGAGTATATTTCTGCTGTAAATACATCTGTATATTAAACTGGATCGGCATGCAATTACACTCAAATCGATATAGGTCAATTGAAAATTGAAAAGATTAAATACTAAAGAGTGATTTTTTTGAGGTTAGGATTTTCATGCATTAGTATTTGACAGATCACGTGGGATTTCAGACATGGTGTCAAAGAGAAAGATGCTCAGTATGCTTTGACATTTCATCATGAATCGTCTTACAAACGAACAACGCTTGCAAATTATTGAATTTTATTATCAAAATGCGTGCTCTGTTAAGAAAGTTCATTGCGCGCTTCCATTTTATGGTCAGTTTAATCGACCCACTGAAGCGGCTATTCGGGCTATTGTGACTAAATTTCGCACCAAATTTACATTGTTGGACATTAAACCACCAACACGCTTACGTAGAGTGCGAACTGAAGAAAATATCGCAGCTGTATCGGCCAGTGTTAATGATGACCACCAATTTTCGATTCGTCGCCGTTCGCACCAATTGGGTCTCTGTTACTCAAAAACGTGGAAATGCCAAAATTGGACTAAGCGGATGGACCACCTAAGACGCAGCCGCGGTCAACATTTAAATGAAATTATCTTCAAAAAGTAAATGTCATGGACCAATCTAACGTTTCAAATAAAGAACCGATGAGATTTTGCAAATTTTATGCGTTTTTTTTTTTTTTAAAAAGTTATCAAGCTCTTAAAAAATCACCCTTTATTATAACGCAAAAAAAAAAAACAATATTTATATACAGAAGATCTATGGGTAAATGTCGAAACTGTGGCCCTCTTTGTAGAATATTTTTTTAAATCGTGACATTTTAAAAATGTGGTTAAAGACAATTGTAAATAACCATACCTTCTCGAAGAAAATCTATCCATAACTGTAGAAGTAATGACACCTTCTTCTCAATACCCCTTTCCTTCGTCAGAAGAAAAACTTTATTGAAATAGCTGGAATTCGAATTTATTAAATTAAAACACATAGAAATCAATCAACTCAACACCTAGATAAAACTAATCAAACAACACAAGAACTAATGATAATCAATAATTGGGCACATAAGAGGGTGCTAACGGAATTATTTCCAAAATTAGTGCAATTATTAAATGTACCTTCGGCGCAAATTAGAATTTTAGTAAAAAATTACAAAAAAGATCCATTAAAGAAACTTTATTATCGTTTTCTAGTTTAGAAAGCCACAATACACCAGAAACTACATACATTGCCATTCGGCAAAATTTTTGTTTTCTAATGCAATTTCAATAAAAAGATCTTAGACGAACTACCTGTAAATATACGATCACTCTAAAAAGTAGGTTGTATCATTTGGGATAGAAAAGTGTAACGCATTTAAGGAGTGACATAAGACACTAAGTACAAGGTGGCGCAAAAATAACCTTCCGATGTTTTTTGGCTGTAATTAAAAAAAAAATGAAAAACTTTGATTCTTCTTGTGGATTATTTTTATTTGGACATTTAATTTTTTTTACATCAAGTCGAGAATATGATGTCATGTAAATGGCCGCCGTCACAGTTGATTGTCATTTGAGCCCTTTTTATGGCATTTTCCATTACTTTGGCCAAAACTTCCGGCGATAGGTCCTCACATTCTTGACGGATATTGTCTTTAAGAGCTGCAAGAGTCTGAGGCTTGTTGACATAAACCCGCGACTTCAAAAAGCCCCACAAAAAGAAGTCTGGAGCGGTCAAATCAGGCGATCTTGCTGGCCAGTGCAAATCGCCAAAACGGGAGATTAGGCGCCCGGGAATTCATCCTTCAGCATATCGGTTGTGGCACGTGCAGTGTGTGCCGTTGCACCGTCCTGTTGGAACCACATGTTTTATCACTGCTCTGTAGCGCTCACCATTCACAGTAACCGTTTGGCCCGCGACGTCTTCGAAGAAAAAAGGTCCGATGACTCCTCCAGCGAAAACAGCACACCATACAGTGACTTTGAGCGGGTGTAATGGCTCTTCGTGGGTTACACGCGGATTTTCAGAGCCCCCAGAAGCGTAAATTTTGCTTATTTACGTACCCGCTAAGATGGAAATGGGCCTCATCACTCATGATTATTTTTGATGAAAAATCATCTTCCTGTTGGTGGTGATTAAGGATGGCTTGAGCGTATGTTAGACGCGATTGGCGGTCAGCAGGAAACATCTTCAAATCTTGTACCTAAATTGTAAAGACCGTCGACTGATACCCATTTGCGTGGCACGTCGTCTGGTCGATGTCGACGGCGCTTCCATGACATCCTCGGCTACAGCAGCAATATTCTCTGCAGAACGGCTACTCCGGGGTCTGCCACGCCTGGCAGCATCTCGTGTTGTGCCAGTCTCTTTGAGGCGAGCGGCTAAACGTCGCAGTGTTTCACCAGAAGGCGTTGGACGGCTAGGAAATCTGCGACGAAATTCACGTTGTGCACAGTCACCGACCGATTATTGGTCAAATAAATTGTCACCAATATTCCGCGTTCTGGAACAGTGTAGCGTAACATTGTTTATTAACGTGTATTTCGCAATGTGTTTACTACACAAATGTCAAAACAGAACTGACATTAGGAGCCAATCGCAAAATTTATAGCATTTTCTGATAGGAGGATTACTTTTGCGCCACCTTGTATATATTTATACCAAATCCGTTTCACAACATTTTAAGCTGTTTGAGCCATGTCCGTCTGTCTGTCAGGCTGGTGTACAAGATAACTGTCGAAAGAAGTTAAGGAATTTAGAGAAACTTTACACATGGTAATATTTTTCCTAAACATAGTTTAAGTTCAAAGATGGGCGAAATGTCCATTCCCCTTCTGATACCTCCCACAGAAATCGTCCATATTTCTATGTTAAATAAAATGAAGATTTTCAGACAGATATTCAGAATTAGCTATAGTTTGGTATATGATAAAGATTTTAGAAGCACTTTATGTATATTAAGATATGGCGGTTTTTGCCACGCACCTTTCAGTACCTCCCACACAAATCATCTTAACCTTCCTAAAATTGAAGTTGTTATAAATTATGTACGGATGATCCAAATACTCTTAAATATGACCTTTCGCTTTGATTTTGCGGACGTTTCATACTCTTGGTATATGTCGATATTGCCACACTCCTTTTGATAAATCTCACACAAAGTGACATAAGCGATTTAACTTCCATCGGATAGGCGAACTCTGTTACAATTTGATATTTGAAAATGTGTAATGTGATTACATTAAACCTAAAAAATATTTATGTTTTAGCCACATACCCTTCTAGTACCTCCCACGCAATTGTCTATACCCTATTCCTGTGCTTGAAATCATTATGACTTTATATTTCATCAAGTGTTTTACAATTATTTACAAATTAGCAAAAACTTCCAGTACCTCTACACCCCGGCGCTGAGTAAAATGTAAGTCATTCCAAACATAACCGACTGAAATTTACTTACATTTTCATTTCTGTCGTGAAATAAAATATTTGATTTCTTCTTTCATCACACTGTACAACAATTTCAAACTTTTTCCAAAATTACGGGGTTCTGACAATAAATTCTAAAAGAGAAGACTAAGAAATGCGTATGTCGGCGTTTTGACAGATCACATCGCAATTTCATTTTATAGACGATTAATGTTTCCCAACTCTGGCCTATTCTTGCAGCATATCGGTGTATAAAACTATGTTTTCTTTACATCTGAGGCATTGGGTATGTTCAGCAACTTTGCAGATAATGATTATGGCGATTATTTTTGTAGAACATATTGACCCTCCAACTACCCCTCATAACGGCATTTTTTGGCTTTATTTTAACAAATTGTAAAAAAACGCCCCGAAAAGAGGGAAGGGCTGGGATGAAAATGTTCTACAAAAATGTTGGCCATACATTTTTACTATATATGTCAAAAACAAACCAAAACCGAAAACTTAACACAAACACCAAAAATCAATCAAAGTCAAGATTGCCCATTAAGGGTTAATTTAGTTATTGTTCAGTAGGGATGGGATAGTGTACGACTTTTGGTTTTTTTATATGCTGGAACCCCCTATTTTGTGAGGTACGGAAATAAAATCCATGAGCCAAAAAATGGGGGTGGTGGGGTGAGTGTAAGTGGGCGCTCATCGGGGTCAAAGGTAAAAATACAGGAAAAGTCCCAAAGCTG
>CANDYM010000768.1:0-61535 GCA_947397865.1 Polietes domitor
AAAATTTACAGAATAAATAAATAATAAATTTTTCGAGAAAATCAAAGAGTACAAAAAATTAAAAAAATAAAGTTTTTGTTAAAAAAATAAAAATTTTTATACAAAAACATTGTGAACATTTTTTTTTTGAAAAATACTTAAAAAAAATATTAAAACAATAATATCTAATTCGGACCTTTATTAAAGAAGTTTTGAGCAAAATACTGAAAATAACTTCTATTTAACGATTTAAAAAAGCTATATCTTTTTAACAAGTAATCAGAAGAAATCTCAAAGTATACCAGGAGGTGTACTGTACTGATGGACACTAAAAAATATAAAAACAAGTAAGGAAAGGCTAAAGTCGGGCGGGGCCGACTATATAATACCCTACAATCTAGCTCAATTATTTCTTGGCGTTACAAACATTTGGCGCGAAACTAACTTATAATACCCTAGTCCACGAAGTGGTGTAGTGTATAAAAATGGAGGAAATCAATAATATTTTTTTCAACTGTCCGATTTGTCGTGGAATACCCATATTCTCCATCCTAAAAAAGTGCCAATGATTCCAAGTTTTTTGACTTTTCGTTTTTCAAAGCACAAGCGCTCACATTTCTGGTACGGATAAGTCTGTTAACTCCGCGAAAGTCACTGCGATATCTGGCGATATTCTTATCGTCATAGGCCAGAAATCATGATAGTGCTAGTAAGCAGCAAAAATAATAAATGTCACCATTTCATTTGTAATCAAATTTGCAGTCTATAAGTTCAAATCAAACTTTAAATTGTTTACTTATGTACTCTAAATTTCAATTTCCCTCATTCATTCAAATTTAAAGCAGTCATGAATTGGTAACAAGTCTATATTTATTGACTCTTTACTTGCATCCAAAAAACTATTTAATTATCCCCCTTTACAATTTATAATTTCTGTGATCGTAGTGAGGCTAGGTTTAATTTTATATGAGACAAGCAAATACCCGTTACTTCGTACGCGGAAAAATATTCAAAGTGTTTTTTTATATTTTGAAATTGCCTTGGTGTAAGGATATCACTTTCAGCGTAAATCGTTTGTAAACGCTCACAACTTTTGAAGAATCGCTACGTATTCACACACTAACTTTTAGCTACGATTTAAACGCCTTGTACAAATTAAAAAATCCATTTATACGTAGTCAATAGTTTAATTTATAGGCACAAAATGGAAACAATTTTTCTACAAAAAATCATATAAAGTAGAAAATTATTTGCACTTTTCTTTCTTAAGCTGTGAAAATTATACTCTCACTACAGAGTAGGAGCGTATATATCATTAGGGATAGATAAAAAGTGTAACGCATTGAAGGAGAGATTTAAAACCATAAGTATGTCCCAAGTCCCTTTCACGTCCGTCTGACTCGCTGGTATACGCGATAAGGAAGGGACTTAAAGAATTTATTCAAACTCTGCACATAGTACTATTTTCCCAAACTTAGTTTAAATTGGGAAATGGGGAAATTGATATAGACCTTATGGTACCCAAAAAAAGACCCGTCCAAAACAAACGACCCGTACTAAAATTAAACCTAATATAACTTGTATATTTTCCACGCAAATTGACATAAGCTTTGGTCAAAATAAAACTGATATAACTTCCATACGTATGGTTGAAATTAGTTGCAATTCGAGATTTTAAAATGTTTTTATAATCACTTTAAACCTACAAAATATCGAGCCCTTAGCGCGAAATGATCGTAAGCGACATTTTCTGAAAATATTTTTTATTGTTGAATTTAAAATTTTATGGGCTGATACATAAATAAAAATTGTCAAAATTGTTAACGTTTATATAAAAAATGGGGCTAAGATTTTATCGTAAGTCGCTGCTCACATTTTCAAAGAAAGCAATTTTATCGTAAGCGACAGTTTATGAATTTAGGCAAAAATTGTCAGATAATGTAAGGATATTTATAAATGTTTTAGATAGGGGTATCAATATATTGATGCAATAATAAGTGTATTTTTATACCCTCGGCCATAGAACGAACTAAGGTAAGAGGTTCGAAGTTCCCAGATATTTGTTTTATATATTTATTATCCAGAAGAATAAAGTTTACCCACAAGAACTGAAAGTAGCTCTAAATTATTGTCTTTTTGGAGAACTCATGATTTGTGACTTATATACAATAATTTAATATACTTCTTGGAATATTCATATATTAAGCCAAATACTATATACATGGTTTTGGTATCATTTCCCTACCCCATTGTGGGTAAACGTTAACATTTATTTATTTCAAATAGTGGCAAATTTGACAAAGAAACATAATATTTATCTTAAAATAGTGATGAAAATGGGCACATTGCCCACAATTCTATAGAGTTAAAGAGTAAACAAGTAAAAACGGCGTTAAGTTCGGCCGGGCCCTTTACGTATTTTACCCCCTTAAGAGTACGACTTTCTAAAATCTCTTTATTTTACGTGTCTACGCAATTAGGGGGATGTACAAACAGAATTTCATCATTCTAGCTGTAGCCGTTTTGTTGGTACTATTTTTATCCCTAAGTACCCATTATATTCCTTGAAAGTATGAATTTGGAAAAAACACTTTATTTTACGTGTTTACGCAATCAGAGAAATGGATACACCGATTTTCCAGATGCAGCGGTTTGGTTGGTACCATTTTATGGTCGGCCCTTCTGAGTGCCCGACCATAATTACAAATTCCCGCACGATACCGAAGTGTTGTAAAAGTATTTTACTAAATCATTTATATTTTAAGGACTGGAATTCATTTTCCACAGCATTTCTACCGCCAAACATTAAAATAAAATTTAAATTGTTTGAGACAGGATATATTGAAAAACTGGGATTTTGCGCACAAATTAAATATGGATAATTTGCAGATAGTAGGATGGATGAAATAAATATTAATTTAATTTAAATGAATATTAATTTAATTTAAATGAATATTATTATAATTATTCGTTCAAAGAAAAATTCAATATCGATATTACCTAAGAACTTTTGTATGAAATTTAACTATTAATCATAGGAATTCAAATGTGTCTAAAATAGTTTTTTATTAACGATGAATTACTTTACTGTTCATTTTTCCTTTATAATAGTAGTGTTATCTATTTTATTATGTTCTTTTAATACATTTTTTATAATAAAAAGTGTGTTTTTGCTAAAATTTTGAGGTTTATTCGAAAAAACTTATATCGTAAGCGCCATAGTTTTTTCAGTATTTGTAGCCGCAAGTACAATATTTGTATCGCAAGCGCCAAAAGTACTGTATGATGTAAACAAATGATCAACTTTTAATAATAATTCGTTGGGTACGGCGGAATTAAAACATTTTGCATTAAAAAATTTTTCATTTTATGCAAATATTTCAAAATAATCAATAAAAACCTCCTCCTGTAAAATGTGTGTTTTGGCGCTTGCGATCATTCCGCGCTAAGGGCTCGATATGTATGCTTTTCCGCGTCCTTTGTAGTCCCTATCCAAGGGAAAATTAAAACCATAACTTCTATACCGGTGCGTTACTTGAAATCTGGACTTATAAATGGAACAAACATTTTGTATCTATCTTTTATTTTGCGGTTAGAATATAATAATCACACATAACTCTTTCTGTGCCGCTTATGCCCTTAAACATACAAATTTCGAAAATTTAATTTATGTACTCGGAGAAATGTACACACCGAATTTCTTTTCATATTCTAGCTGAAAACTTTGGTTGGTACTATCTTTATCCCAAATCCACAAATTTGGTTGGTACCATTTGCACCACTTTTAATCCGCTTCCCCCGTTAAAGTACACATTTGATACAATCTAATTGTATTACAGTATCCATTTTAAGCGTTTTTTCCAAGTTCAACTTCAAATTATAAATATTGAAAATCAGTTAATGTTTCGCGTCTACACTGTCAGAGGAATATACACACCGTTTTTCACGATTCTAGTTTCAGTCGTTGTTGGTACCATCCCTATTAATATTATAAAACCTTAGTGTAAGTCTGTCTGTCTGTTTGTTTGTTCCGCAATCACGTGTAAACGGCTGAACCGATGTTGTTGAAATTTTCAGTACAGATAGGAACTATAGGCTATAGAATTTTTAAAAATTTACTGTGTGGGCGGAGGGGGCGTGGCAATAGTGTTTTTGAAAGCTAGAAGGCTGAAAATTGGTACATATACCATATATACTGATCACGAGAATGATAAATATGATGCCGAAATTTGGATTTTCATTTTGTGGGCGGAGTGGGCGTGGCAAAAGTGTATTTTTGAGCTAGAAGGCTGAAAATTGGAACGTATATATTACTGACTACGAGAATGATAAATATGATGCCGAAATTTGGATTTTCGTTTTGTGGGCAGAGTGGGCGTGGCAAAAGCGTTTTTGAGAGCTAGAAGACTGAAAATTGGTACATATATATTACTGACCACGAGAAAGATCAATTTGATGCCGAAATTTGGATATTCGTTTAGTGGGCGTGGCAATAGTGTGTTTTAAGCTAGAAGGCTGAAAATTGGAACGTATATAGTACTGGCCACGAAAAAGATAAGATAAGATAAAATATGACGGATTTTGAATTTTTGTTTCGTGGGCCGTGCGGGCGTGGCAAAAGTGTATTTAAGAGGTAGTAGGCTGAAAATTGGTACATATATATTACTGACCACGATAAAGATCAATTTGATGCCGAGATTTGGATTTTCGTTTCGTGGGCGTTGGGGTGTGGCAAAAGTGTTTTTGAGAGCTAGAAGGCTGAAAATTGGTACATATATATTATTGACCACGAGAAAGATAAGTATGATGCTGGATTTTGAATTTTCGTTTGGTGGGCAGTGGGGCGTGGCAATACTGTTTTTGAGAGCTAGAAGGCTGAAAATTGGTACATATATATTACTGACCACGAGAAAGATCAATTTGATGCCAAAATTTGGATTCTCGTGTTGTGGGCGGAGTGGGCGTGGCAAAAGCCTTTTTGAGAGGTAGAAGACTGAAAATTGGTACATATATATTACTGACCACGAGAACGATAAATATGATATCGAAATTTGGATTTTCGTTTAGTGGGCGTGGGAATAGTGTTTTTTAAGCTAGACCACGAGAAAGATAATTTTTTTAATTTTACCATTTGTTTTTTTGCCTGGCGAAGCGGGCGGGGTTAAGCTAGTAGGAATATAAAAAGGTACGAATTTCGAAAATTATATTAATTTTGTGCTTCTATGCATGTACAAACCGAATTTCATTATTGGTACCGCTGTTATCCGTTTTTACCCAATTTCACAAGTGCAAAAGTACGAATTTCGAAAAATTCCTTCAATTTGCATTTTCAGGGATGTACACGCCGAATTTCATGATCCGTCTGTTTGATTGGTACCATTTGGTTTCTGTTTCTACCCAATTTCACTCACAAAAAGTACGAATTTTGAAAAATATTTTCTTAGTCGCATTCGGGCTGTAAAAGTAATACCAGTTCCGAATTTCATGATTCTAGGCCCAGTTGTTTGGTCTGGGCTGTGGTACAATTTTTATCCCATTTAATCCCTTAAAATTACAAATTTTGAAAAATGCCTTCTTATCAGTGATTTGGGCTGTAAAACGAATATACATACCGAATTTCATTATTGTAGCGTCATCCGAGTTATTGGTATCTTTTTATTCCCTTTTCCGCGTTTACCTACTAAAAGTACGAATTTAAAAGAAAAAATCGGTCTTTTTGCGTTTCTAAGGATATGTACACACCGAATTTTATTATTCCAGCTCCATCCGTTTGATTGGTATCATTTTTATCCCTTTTTACCCGATATCACCCACAAAAAGTACGAATTTAAAAATATTTTCTTGGTCGCATTCGTGCTATAAAATTTAAGATTCTAGGCCCTGCCGTTTGGTCAGCGTGGTGGTACCATTTGTATCCCATTTAATCCCTTAAAAGTACAAATTTCGAAAAATGCTTTCTTATTAGTGATCTGCGCTGTAAAACGAATACACACACTGAATTTCATTATTGTAGCGTCATCCGTGTTGTTGGTACCTTTTTTATCCCCTTTTCCCTGTAAAAGTACAATTTTCGAAAAATTCATTCATTTTTCGATTCTAAACATTTTGAGGGATGTACACTAGGGCGTACCTCAAAAAAAAAGTTCGCCGTACACCTTCGAATATGAAGTATTATTGAAAGGTAGTTTCAAAAAAAAAATTTTTATTTTTTTATGCCGAACGTAGGGGTCGCGCTTTTACATTTTTCTATATAACTTGTATTTATAAACGGATTTTAAAGTGTGATACATCGATGTTTTTGTCTCGACGAGGCCGATTTTTTTGTCTTTGAAGTCATTGAGCTCAAGCACCCCCTTCTGGTACTTACCCATCATTTCTCAGTTGCTACTACCCTAATGTACCACTCTAATAATCGAAAATTAAAGCTCGCATAAAATCATGAATCATGTTTGAGCTCAATGACTTCAAAGACAAAAAAATCGGACAAAAACATCGATGTATCACACTTTAAAATCCGTTTATAAATGCAGAAGTTATATAGAAAAATGTAAAAGCGCGACCCCTACGTTCGGCATAAAAAAATAAAAAAAAATTTTTTGAAACTACCTTTCAATAATACTTCATATTCGAAGGTGTACGGCGAACTTTTTTTTTTTACTTGTAACCTGGTACGCTCTAATGTACACACTTTATGGTTTCAGCTCCATCCATTTTATTGGTACTATTTTTATCCCTTTTTACCCGACTTCACACCCAAAAACTACGAATTTTGAAAAATATTTTCTTTGGCGCGTTGAAGCTATAAGAGGAATTTTTTACCAAACTTCAAGATTCTAGTCCCAGCCGTTTTGTCATTGTGGTGGTACAATTTTTATCCCTCATTAACCCATTTTACCCCTTAAAAGTACGAATTACGAAAAACTCCCTTCAAATATGATCTCTTCGCTGTAAGAGAAATGTACACACCAAAATTCATGAGCCGTTTGGTCTGGGGAGTGATCAGTCAGTCAGTCACTCAATCACGCAACTCTTTTATATATATAGATAAGATAATTTATGCAGGAAGTCCAATAATAGTTTATGTTCGAACTTATTTGAGGAAATATTATCCCTTGTAAAGATTAAATAAATTTTGTTGAGTAGTTTTTTTAGCCATGTTAAAAAAAGTATTATATATGAATTTTGTAATTTGTTTTAAATTCGCCCGATGGCTTTGCATTACAAGTTGAAATAAATAAATCAAATTATTTTGCTCCTTTCCAAAGTTATTGTGTACACATTAAATGATACACAGAAAAAGTGCAACTGATAATTTTAACGAAAATTTGTTCCAGCCAAACAAAAATATTCGAATATTACAGCAAAACAAAAAATGTATTTGAATTGTTGCAAAGTTTAGCCAAAAGTAGAAACTCCTAAAAACTTTAGTCAAAAACACAACATTTTCCACAATACATTTAATTGGAAAATTTTTTTTATCACTTCATGGAATTGACAAGCTCACAACGACATGCTCGTCATCGCCCTATATTCATCTTAATTCTACGTATACCGAGGGTAGTGCGATAGTAAGAATGCGCGACTTCAAATCTAACATCCCCGGTTCGATACACGTTTCGGCCAAAATTTTATTTTTTTTTTCAGTTTCAATAAACGACTTAAAATTTTTTTAAATCAATATGTGAATTTATTCATTGAGTAAATATGCAAATATTTTCAATTAACGACTTACAACTTTTTCAGTTCATATGTAAATTTCTTTATTGAGTGAATATGAAAAATATTTTCAATAAACGGCTTCTTTAGTGATTCTTTGAATTTCTTTATAGCACCATTTCTGAATACTATTTCATTTGAATTTGTGAATTTTTTATTTGAATCCTAATTTTATTTTATCTGTGTGGCATATTTCATCTTCTCAATTATTTGAACATAAAATTCAAAATATTATTTAGGGTTCAAACAACACATTCATTATCGTGCCGAAAGTATTCAAAATTAGCAGAGACAAATTTTAGCTTAGGATCAGTAGTTTTGGTCCCACGAATAATTAGTGTAGAGTGCAAAACAGTTGACCCCAATCGCACATGACTTATTTATACCATTAATTAAGACCAAACGTTGATTGTCAATGCAATAATGTATGCAAAAATATTCTACGAAAATTAGTTATAGTTGACAATTTATCAAAAAAGAAAAAAGTAAAATGTTGGCACATACATAACTTCATACGTTCATGTGAATACGAAAGAGAAAAAATGCAATTTTATCGTTTTTACTACACCAATTAGGATTGTAAATACAAATTCGAATGTATTTGCGTGAAAAAAAAAACAACAAATAGTTTAAGTTAACTATGCTAGTATTTATTGGTAACATAACACAGAAGAAGAAGTATTTGAAAATATATATATATGTGTACTTATTAACCTCTACCGGTCTAACTTATCAATTGATACCAAGGAGAATCACTTGAATGATAAGATCTTTATGTAAGTCAGTTGGAAAGTTGAAAATGAAAATGATGTTTAAATATTGAATTAGAATAGTTTACACATTTGGAACATTCCTGATCTAATCACCGTACGACAATTTAAAAAAATCACAATTACTCTTGTACCAAATAATATACGTATGAAACTATAGGTAAAGCGGAGTTAATTGGCATTTTTAGTTTTTCATTTCATCTTCCTGCTGCCCCTTCACAGGACTACAAAGTTCCAAAGGATACAACTTTTCAAAGATATTTAAATATTTGTTCGCATCCTATGATATATTAGTTTAGCATTACAACCACTTCAATAATCCCAGTTGTTTATTTAGTTTATTTATAATTTATTTATTTTACTTTTTAAGGGGGAAAACTTAAAATAGTTGTTAATGCTAAACTAATACAAATAGAAATATATATTTCTAGCAAATATATTCCTCTTTTCGAATAAATATTTAAAATAATTTTTTGAATCTTTGTAGCCCTTTTAAGGGGCAACGTAATGAGGAAATTAAAATTTAAAAACACCAATAATCTCCATTGCACCTATAGTTTCGGGCATATAACATCCGGTTCAAGTGTAATATGGACTGTCGGATGGTGTATAATGCATACTCTGATCATAGCCTCGAACTATTAAAATAATCCTTGAATCTGAATTTCCCACATTTTGCCATCGTCTTCGCTATTAACACCAATTCATGTTTTTTCGATATGATGACAACAACATATTTATCAGTTGCAATTACGTGATTTCAAGAAACCCGAAATAACCACAACTCCAACGATAAAGGAATACACTTTTGATATAAACGCAAACGAATCCAATAAACAGAATTATAAGTTCTACCAGAAGGCTGAGCAAATATGTCCTTTGATACATGCATTGGAACATAGTTCAGTATTTATGTGGCTGATGTACGAGTATGTACGTTGAGTTTTTAGGGACCGACAGGAAAGAGTTGTTCAACCCCGCCCCACCCAAAAAAACACATGATGCATTTAATGATAATGATGCTTCGGTGTCTGACTAGCACTGGAACTATTCCAACTCACAGCAGACAATGGAAAACAACAGCAGCATCAGATACGAGACACACACAAGCAGAGGGGCAAAATTGTATAATGAAATGCATGAGACGATGACACCACATGGGATTTAAAATTGCCTCAAATGGAGTGTATGAAATATTCATTAGAGACTATACGGCCAGGACAGGGCAGGGCACCGCACAGCATTTTTCCAGACTGCTACGGCCGTGCTGTTGCAAGTGAAAAATGGATGTTATTTTTCAGAAAATTGTTGTGTTACATTTACTGACTTGAGACCTTCACGACATGGCATAACATTACCGGGTATGATCTTGAGTGTGAGTGTGTGTTGCCGTTGCCACTTCTGGTAGGCAGGCTGGACGAGCAAGCACTTGCTTTTGCCACAATATCAAAAGTTTGGAAATATGCATCATGTTGACTATGGATACGAGTACACAAACTGTGCAGAAACAAAACAAGTAACAGAGTCTTTGCATTACTAACAAGTGTCGACAATGATTCTGTTCAGCTCCCATTGTTTGCCAGAATGTCCTTCGAGCAATGCGGGCGGTCGTTTGGTCGTCCGGAGGGTAGTCTCCTGTAATGTCATGTGTTAGTTTTTGTAAAATAAATTTCTTAAGTGAACAGACATGTAAATTAAAGAGCAAAATTAAACTGGGGAAACAGCTGAACAGACATCGATTTAATCTTAGAAGGCGGGCAGACAGCTTCAGAACATTTTTTGTTTTGTGATTTGTTTTTAATTTTTCCATAATCTAAATGACATTATAAACAGTTTGTAAGGCACTGAGCAACAAAATAAAACTTTTTCGAAAATTAAAATGTTCTCACAACGGATTCTGAAAGAGGGGGTAAAAAAATATATTTTAATATTGAAGTTTTGAAAGAGGGGTTTATATTTCCCTCTTTTGCATAGGAAACCTTATATTTATTATTTAAAACACTACAAGGAACATTTTTGTGGAATATATCTTAACCCTCTAATTCCTCAATATATGGGTCTTTTTAGTCCTCTTTGTGCAAAAGAGTAAAAAAGGATCCTAAAACTGTTTAAGGGGCCAAAGTGTTCTACAAAAATTTTTCCCATAAAATTGTTCTAAGTAATATTAATTAAAACAATTCAAGGGATATTTTTGCGGAACATCTTAACCCTCTAGCTCCTCAATATATCGGTCTTTTTGGTCCCTTTTGTAAAGGGTGATTTTTTAAGAGCTTGATAACTTTTTTTTTTAAAAAACGCATAAAATTTGCAAAATCTCATCGGTTCTTTATTTGAAACGTTAGATTGGTCCATGACATTTACTTTTTGAAGATAATTTCATTTAAATGTTGACCGCGGCTGCGTCTTAGGTGGTCCATCCGCTTAGTCCAATTTTGGCATTTCCACGTTTTTGAGTAACAGAGACCCAATTGGTGCGAACGGCGACGAATCGAAAATTGGTGGTCATCATTAACACTGGCCGATACAGCTGCGATATTTTCTTCAGTTCGCACTCTACGTAAGCGTGTTGGTGGTTTAATGTCCAACAATGTAAATTTGGTGCGAAATTTAGTCACAATAGCCCGAATAGCCGCTTCAGTGGGTCGATTAAACTGACCATAAAATGGAAGCGCGCAATGAACTTTCTTAACAGAGCACGCATTTTGATAATAAAATTCAATAATTTGCAAGCGTTGTTCGTTTGTAAGACGATTCATGATGAAATGTCAAAGCATACTGAGCATCTTTCTCTTCGACACCATGTCTGAAATCCCACGTGATCTGTCAAATACTAATGCATGAAAATCCTAACCTCAAAAAAAGCACTCTTTATAAAAGGGTAAAAAGACTCGTAAAACAGCGGGACAAAATTTACTACAAAAATAAACACCTTAACCCCCTAACTTCTTATTTTTAGTTCCTTTTGTGCGAAAGGGTAAGAAAGACTCCTAAGCAGCCATTTAAACTGTCAAAATGTTGTACAAAAATGTTTCCCATCAAATTCTAGTAATCAGTATTACTTACAACACTACAAGGAAAATTTTTGTGGAACATCTTAACCCTCTACCTCCTCAAAACAGTCCCTTTTGTGCAAAAGGGTAAGAAAGGCTCCTAAAATAGCGGTTTAAGATGTCAACATGTTCTACAAAAATGTTTCCCATAAAATTGTTCTAAGTTATATTAATTAAAAGAATTCAAGGGATATTTTTGCGGAACATCTTAACCCTCTAGCTCCTCAATATATCGGTCTTTTTGGTCCTTTCTGTATAAAAGGGTAAAAAGGCTCTTAAAACAGCGGTTTAAAGGGATAAAATGTACTACAAAAGTATTTCACATAAAATTCTAATAAGCTTTATTACATAGAACACTACAAGCAACATTTTTGTGGAACATCTTAACCCTGTATCTCCGTCTTTTTAGTTCGTTTTGTCCAAAAAGGTAAGAAAGACCCCTAAAACAGCGATTTAAGGAGTCAAAATGATATACAAAAATATTTCCCATAAGATTCTTCTAAGCAGTATTACTTAAAACACTACAAAAAACATTTTTGTGGAACATCTCTACCCTCTAGTTACTCAATATATGGAGTTTTTAGTCCCTTTTGTGCAAAAGGGTAAGAAAGACCCTAAAACAGCGGTTTAAGGGGTCAATATGTTTCCCATAAAATTCTGCCAAGCAATATTAAAATTCTTCTAAGCAGTATTACTTAGAACACTACAGGGAACATTTTTGTGGAATATCTTAACCCTCTAGCTCCTCAATATATGGGTCTTTTTAGCCCTTTTTGCACAAAAGGGTAAGAAAGGCTCCTAAAACAGCGGTTTAAGGGGTCAAAATGTTCTACAGAAATGTTTCCCATAAAATTCTACTAAGCAACATTACTTGGAACACTACATCCAACATTTTTATAAAACATCGTAACCCTCTAGCTCCTCAACATATGGGTCTTTTTAGACCCTTTTGTGCAAAAGGGTAAGAAAGGCTTCTAAAACAGCGGTATAAGGGGACAAATTGTTCTACAAAAATATTTGCCATAAAATTCTACTATAAGTCTCTGAATATATTAAAACGCAAAACTCGTCTTAAATGTCAGAAATAAGTCAAAACTTAAAATTCATTTTAGAGTTAATTTCGTACTTTTTCCGAATTCGTGCTAAAATGTCCCACAAAACTAAATTTTACTGAATTGAACTGTGGTGTGAATGGAAAAAATATAATAAATACTAAAAATATTCTACGTCAAATTTCACAATAAGTCGCCGAGCAAAACAAAAGCTGTAGATATAAAATATATCAATAAAATATCATTGTCAATTTGGGTATCATTAGCTCATGGTTATTCTAGACCGTTATCAAAAAGAAATTGAACACTCTTGTGATCCTGAGTGTAATGTATTACTCGAAGCCATTCCCTGTTGGACTTAATAGTCGAACAACAATTAAAGAAATCTATCTATATCGAAGAAATTCATCCCAAAACAAATCTAGTGTAAGTGCGAATTGAATTTGAAATCTATCCTACCCTACCTCCACTTTTATAATGTTCGTTTTGAGAACACTTACTTTTCGAATTGTGAACATTTACTCTTTAACAACGCGTTGCTGCATTTATCTTATATCTACTAACTTCGCTATACAATTGTCCACTGCTGCTGCAGCAGCAGCGTAATGTCAGCTGACTTAAAAAAATTAATTACTTTAATCTTATGTGATAGTCGTATTCGGAAGCTTCAAATATACATACATATACACATAAGTTTTAATTATTGCTCTCAACAATAACTACCGTAACTTTTGCGTAGAAATACTCAGTGGTTTTCGCATAAAGAAATTAAGTCGTTTTCCTAAATAACAAAAGTTTACTGCTTAATGCGTCGCTCAAAAGGAGTCATCATCGCCCACAAGTGACAAAGCCAGTTGAGCTGTGAAAGTTCTGAGTGCATCCCAAAGGATGAACATAAAGAAAATTGACATGTGTTTCCTTCGTGAAATACATACACAGCTCATATAGAATATGTACACATTGGTATCCACAAACATGGAAGGAAGTAGGATATATTTCCTAAGGAGAAGAAGAGACATATTTTATTTATATTTCGCTTTTATATCCCCCATTGTCTGGTGCAAACCTAAAGAAAAAGTAAAAAACAAAACCCCTGTGCTTAAATATAAAAAGTACTATTCGTATACAAACCCAATTGATTAATGGCTTGATTCTTATGTTTCGTGACTACTAAGTCCGAACTTCATAATTTCAATTTCTGCGGTTTGTTAGGTACCATTTATATCCCTCTTTTCCAGTTTTATCTCTTAAAAGTACGATTTTCGAAACATCCCTTTATTTTCTGTGTATTTAGAATTTCGCTGTTGTCGTATCATGAGCACCAATTTTATCCCTTATTGTCCCATTTTAACCGCTAAATACACGACAAATTTCAAGTCTATATTAATCCAACATTTGAAAAAAAATGTTTACATCATCTAAATATTAGGGTAATTTTTAAATCCTTGTAAGTGAAAAATTGTTCCCTCTGTGTCGATATCGCCCACCTTCAGTAGAAACGATCTGCAACCATTAGACACATTTATGGAAAATTTGAAGCTCCCAACTAATTTCGTTCGGAAGCTTGTGTGCTTTCAACAGATAGGCGAACATGGCTAGATCGTCTTTAAAGTTTACCACTACCCAGAATATACTTTATGAATATTTCAAGGTGCAAACGGAATGACAAAATTAATGTGAACTCCATCCTAAGATGGATGGTATAAAAATACAATTTCGATAAAGAGCCGATGCAATTTGTTGATGAGTTGCATTATAATTTTATTATATAATTTCAACTAAAAATAATTTTAAGGAAAATCGGGTACAATATGTGGTTTCTAAAGCGGAAAAAGTCGGACAGAAAGTGATTCTAAGCCGATCTTGCTATACAGAACGACAGGTCTATCTAGTTTCCTTCTGGGTTTTACAAACAAATGTTCAACGTCATAATACTATCGTGGAGTGTATAAAAATCAAATAGAGAAGAATATTTGTATTGAAAATATCAAAACATTGAATTTTCTTTTGTTATTAAAGTGAGTTTTGTACGGAATTATTTATTCTTTTCGCTTTTTTCCTCGGCTTAAAACAATTTTCCATGCTATGAATTATGCTGTTTGAATAATCATCCAAAACCAAAAGTGAACAATCACTTCAAAAATTTGGGCGACTCAACATCATGAAAAGTACCGAAAACAAGTAAGAAAAGGCTAAAGTCGGACGGAGCCGACTATATGATACACTCCACTTCCTATCTCATTACAATTCAATTCTGTAAAAAAGTGAAATCGGGAAGGATTTTTGTATCCTGTAAATGTATGTGTTTGACAAAAAATGGTAAATCGGAAAGGATATCTGCATGGGGGTATATTGAAACATGGAACGATGTGTCCCGCTTTCGCCATGTATGTTTATAGATGAAATATAATATGTAAAATTTGGCCTAAATCGGTTAAACATTTTGGAGCTACATTTGTATATATATATAAATTGATATCTAAATCTGAAGCGATCTTTCCCACTTTCACGATGGGAGTTTTTAGTTCAATTTGAAGCAAATCGAGTGAAATATGTGGTTTCTAGAGCGCAAAAAGTCAAATCGGGAGCGACATTTGTATAGCTGTTGCCACTTCAATTATAGGGTACTGTACCAAATTTGAAGCAAATCGAGTCAAATATGTGGTTTCTAGAGCGCAAAAAGTCAAATCGGGAGCGACATTTGTATGGGGGCTATATCTAAATATGAACCGATTTACTTCAAATTAAACAGCGTTCGTCCTTGATCCACAGAACTTATTTGTGGCAATTATTGCTAAGATCGGACTATAAGTGCGACCTGTAATTTGATTACCACAATAGATGGGCAGACGGACATTGCTAAATCGACTCAGAAAGTGATTCTAAGGCTATATGTAAAGAGTGATTTTTTTGAGGTTAGGATTTTCATGCATTAGTATTTGACAGATCACGTGGGATTTCAGACATGGTGTCAAAGAGAAAGATGCTCAGTATGCTTTGACATTTCATCATGAATCGTCTTACAAACGAACAACGCTTGCAAATTATTGAATTTTATTATCAAAATGCGTGCTCTGTTAAGAAAGTTCATTGCGCGCTTCCATTTTATGGTCAGTTTAATCGACCCACTGAAGCGGCTATTCGGGCTATTGTGACTAAATTTCGCACCAAATTTACATTGTTAGACATTAAACCACCAACACGCTTACGTAGAGTGCGAACTGAAGAAAATATCGCAGCTGTATCGGCCAGTGTTAATGATGACCACCAATTTTCGATTCGTCGCCGTTCGCACCAATTGGGTCTCTGTTACTCAAAAACGTGGAAATGCCAAAATTGGACTAAGCGGATGGACCACCTAAGACGCAGCCGCGGTCAACATTTAAATGAAATTATCTTCAAAAAGTAAATGTCATGGACCAATCTAACGTTTCAAATAAAGAACCGATGAGATTTTGCAAATTTTATGCGTTTTTTAAAAAAAAAAAGTTATCAAGCTCTTAAAAAAATCACCCTTTATAATAAATATAAATATATAAATATAAATGGGTCTAACTCGTTTCCTTTTGAGTGTTACAAACAAATGCACAAAGGCATAATACTCTCGTGGAGTGTATAAATATTAAATATTATGAACCAATTTTTTGACAATTTTATTGACACAGACTGAAATTTAAACAGAAAGGATGAATTATATTTATTTTATATAAGAATAAAATTAAAGAAGAAAACAATTCACCGACAATGCTGCTGACAATAAATGTAAATATTTGATTTTGGTATTCTTTTTATTTATAGCAAGGATATGGTAACACTTTTTGAGTAACAAGTAAACATATGGTGCTAAAAATATACATACAATTTTCCAATTGGTTCTTTGCAATTTGAAAATGTTAGCAAGTTCCATATATAAAACAAGAAAGGAAAGGCTAAAGTCGGGCGGGGCCGACTAAATGATACACTCCACTTGCTATCGGAATACAATTCAATTCAGTAAAAAAGTGAAATTCTCTGAAAATATGTGGTTTCTGAGTGAACGAAATTTGTATGAGAGCTATATGTAAATCTGAACCGATGTTTTGCCAATTTTGAAGAAAATCTGTTAAAATATGTGGATTATAAAGCGGAAAAATTCACATTGGGAACGAAATTTGTATGGGAGCTATATATAAATCTGAACCGATCTAACACATTTTTACAACAGGTGTTTCCAGTTGAAATATAAGGTGTTTTGCTAATTTTGAAGAAAATCTGTTAAAATATGTGGATTCTGGAGTGAAAAGGGTCAAATCGGGAGTGAAATTCGTCTGGGGGCTATATCTAAATCTGAACCGATTTTCTTCAAATTAAATAGCGTTCGTCCTTGTCTCGAAAAACTTCGTTGTGCAAATTTTCGTTTGGTTCTGACTACAATTGCGACCTGTATCGTGATTACAACAATAGATGGAGAGACGGGCATTGCTAAATCGACTCAAAAAGTGATTCTAAGCCGATCGGTATAATTAAAAATGGGTCTATCTCTCTTCTTTTTGGGTGTTACAAACAGATGCACAAAGACATAATACTCTCGTGGAG
Organism: Polietes domitor; assembly: GCA_947397865.1. Taxonomy (NCBI): domain Eukaryota; kingdom Metazoa; phylum Arthropoda; class Insecta; order Diptera; family Muscidae; genus Polietes; species Polietes domitor. The sequence goes on from CANDYM010000768.1 coordinate 17,143, forward strand.
TGTATAAAAATTGGCAATTAAACTCATCTAAATTATATTTTAGCGAAGTGTGGGACCTTTTTGGAAGTGTTTTTTTCTAATGAAATAAAACCAATCTATGGAATTGGGTAAAGCAATACATTCAAACTATTCAAGCTTTTATAGACAAATGTTTGCGAAAAATTTTTCATATATTCATGCACTGGTCGTGAACTCTAACCGGCAAGTTTCTATTGATTAGAACTGTTTTGAAATCTGTAGACTAAAATGGTGTTCGATACGTCATACCCTGGGAAAAAAGCCATTGCAAAAACACCCATACATTGAAACTCATAAGACATGAGAGAACTACCCACACATACATGGACTGGTAAATTGAACTTATGTTATTTGGAATGTACTTAAGTTGGAATAAAATATAATTTCGTTTATTAGATCGATTAATAGAAATGCAATTATTATGGTCCAATATTGACAAAGTCCACCCCATGTGAACTTAATATGAAATATTCTCACCGAAACTGAGTCGACCACCAAGTATTTAAAATATTTTGAAATATCGATTAAAGCGGAAACAGATTCCAGGAATTCAACGCCATTCGAATGGTACCCCCATACCCGCAAATGGTGTTAATATGTGCATATAACACCCACTCTTACGCTGATTATCGTTTCAAGTTTTTCATCAATGTCAACATCTACTCTACTCGCGCATCCAAGCATAGGCAAAAGTCGACATACATGCAGACACTCGTATAAGGACCATACTTTCGAAAACTCCAGAAGGACGAATATGAAAAACTTTAGCAGATTTATACGATAATTCTCACATGAATCCAAGAGTTTGTTTGTGCATTTATGTGTGTGTATGTCTTCTCCTATAAACCATGTATGAGGGATGCCTTAAACCTAAATGGCAGAAAGCATGAGAGAGAAAAAGAGGAAATCCTTCCTAGGGAATTTTTTCCAAATAGTTTACTTGTGGCACTAATGTTTTCCTTCGAATCATACATACATGTACGAGTGAGTATTCATGCTGGTATTCTAAAACCTATGAACCATTTCAAAAGAGGTGGATAGGTGATGTAATTTCATCTCGGCCATATCGAATTGATCATCGCCATACCAAATACGGGAGAAAGATCGAAGGAGATCGATATAAATCATAAGAAGACACACCCATTATAGGCCAAATTTTGCAGTCGCATAAAATTTGCAGATTTTGCCCAGGTATTTAAAGTTCTATCCCAAAGACTTTAGCCTTCCCGTATTTGTTTTATGTGGTTCAATGTTATTAATCCCCTATTCATTCCCTTCTGCGAATGCCTCATATATATTTGCCACATTCATTTTCGGCTTCAACATAAGTCTGTACATCGTTATATACATATAGTGCTACATACATATAGTACTTGCACATACATATTTCAACATTTCACTACTTTTGATCAGAGATTGTGTAAGTTTTGCCCGTTTTTCTTCGTTTTGATGTTTGCTTGCATTTTTCATGTATTCCAAACATCAAATGTCAACAAATACGACAAAGACTAACGACTTATGAATTAGTGTAGTAATCGTTGTTTGTATTTGTACGGGTCGGGTCGTATTTGCTCGCAGCAGGACTCAAAGGACATCTTGCATGGAAAGACATTGAACAACCTTGAGCATTGAATTAAATGCATTCGGTTATTCCAACCCATTGGATGTAGTTTACAGATATAAGTTGTCGGGTGATTTTCTGTCGAAGGTATTAGATGTTCTCTTTTCTGTAAAGCCAACTTTAAGCAAAGTACAAACATGCGATAGAGGTTACATTGTGCAATCTGAACATGAAAGCATTTGGCTTTGGTTAAGTCAAAAGTGTATTTCTTGTGTAATGTTTAATAGTGCATTTTGAACTACGGGGTCAGTGCAATGATTAGCCGAAGGAAGCATGGAATTTCATTTTATTCCTGCCTCAGCATATGTTGAGAACATAATGAAATGTTTTAATTTATTAAAATATCAAAAAAGTTCTCGAGCTAATTATAGCTCGAGACATTTTATAGCTAGTAAAAAAACATGTTTTTCCCCTTTGAAACGGTATAAACTATTTTTAAAGGAAGAGTACATACATAAGCTTTCGGAGTAATTTAAGCTAGTGATGTAAAAAATCGTAGCGTTTTGTACTTATGCAATGAGGGATGACGGTGTGTGGTTTCATAGCATCGACGAATCGCTTGAGATTCTCCTTAACTCACACTACTCAGGTTTTAAGGATGATTCGATCGCGAAAGGAGATCAGAGTGAACCACCTGAAACCAATACAGAAGACATGAGCAACATTTTGGAACAAGAAAAGATGCATTGGGATATAAATAGTTTCGCTCCATACAAATCCCCTGGTATAATTTCTAAGATGCTGCAAAGTTCAGAGAGTCATGAATACGCCAAAGTCTTCAGACCATTAAACATTTCGTCATTCATGCTCAAGACACTTAAAATACTCATTTACATATTCGCATGATGGATGGTTTAGAATATTGTGATTATCAGGCGTTCACTGATTGTTTTGCGAACTTTTTTGCGACTACATATTCTGACCTATCTCTTATCTGACTATTATCCTTATCCTGACTCTTATCCTTTTGATAGTCCTGCTTTAAACCAAAAATCCAAAAATCTGGCAGTCTTATTATACTCTCCACCACAGGATGGGGGTATACTAGCATTGTCATTCCGTTTGCAACACCTTGAATTATCGTCCTGAGAGCCTATAAAATATATATTAGGATGGATCACGAAAATAAATTGATAAGGCCACTCCCCAGAATTGAAGATTAGATTGTTTAATGATGTTCTGCAAAAAATTTCGTCGCTGGGTCAAGCCGTAAAAATCACGTTATTCCCGGGTAATTTTTTTATGTTGCATTTTTGTCCAAAAAATGTTTATGAATAAATAGACCCTTGGAAGCACTTTAAATATAAATTTCTATACTTTTCTTAGGATAACTCATTTGGACGTTTGTGGTTTTTCAAAGTTACAGCTAAAAACTCATATTTCTTGTAAACATATTGTGAGTGATGTTATGAAAAATAAACACAATGAATCAATACCTTTCGAATGATGCCTAAACGATGAATATTAGACGAAAAGTGTCGCCACTGACTCCCTTTTTTGAAATAATTTAATACAGGAGATGGTTTTTCAGAGCCAACATTTACAACCTCTTTTTACAAAAAAATGTGCGCTGTGGCGTCAATGTCTTTAGGATTTACATCAATTAGGAATTAACGGCAGCTTTTTTTTTTAGAAAATACTACCACAAAATACTAAAAAGTTTACAGTTTTCACTACGAAAAAGATTACTATAAACGTCCAATAATACGATCAATAAGTTACCCTAAGATCAGAATCAAAATTTATATTTAAATTGATTTCAAGGGTCTATTAATTTAGAAAAGAAATTGGGCGAAAATGCAACATACAAAATGTAACATTGGAAAAACACGATTTCTGGAGTGTTTTCAGGAGCGTTTAGCTCACAGACTGTTTGATCTAAGAACGAAATATTTTTCAAATCATCGTTAAACTATCCAAACATTATTTTCAGGGGGTGACTGGAAGTTGTTTTTCCATCTGTATGGACCGCGACCATCCTTAAAAATATATTCTTGATCGTCATAAAATTCTAAGACGATCTAACCATGTCCGTCCGTCTGTACAGCCGTATGTTGAATCTAAACGAAAGGATCCAGGACGTCCAAACTTTCCCAGAATACGTCTAATAGTTGTAGATCAGCTTGGAGTGAAAGTGGGTCCACAGGGAAAAAATGTTCCCTCACAAGGACTGAAAACACCCCTAAGAACCGCTTATATTTAGAGTATTTAAGTTTGTTTCTTTAATATGTCTGCTTGTACATGCTTGATATTTGGTATGAGCATTCCCCTTATAGCAAAAACGTTCACCATAAAGTGATTCTTATTTGTAGGGGGTGAAATGGGGCAAAATGGGATAAAAATTGTACCTATCAAACTACAACAGCTAGAAACACGATATTCGGTGTGTACATAATATAAAACTATTTTTTCCAAATTCGTACTTTAAGGGGTAAAATGGGAATAGAGGGATAAAAATGGTACCAACCAAACGGCTGCCCCTAGAATACTGATATTCGGTGTCTATATTCCTCTGATTGCGTAGACACGTAAAATACAGGGATTTTTCGAAATGGGGGCAAGATGGAAAAACGGGATACAAATTTTACCAACCAAATGTCCGCAGCTAAAGTCATGAAATTCCGAGTATACATTCCTCTGACTGTGTAAACACTAAAAATAAAAAAGGTTTTTTCAAAATTCATACTTTCAAGGGATACAAGTGGTACCAACTAAACGGCTACAACTAGAATGATGAAATTTTGGTGTGTCCATCCCTCTAATTGAGTGGATACATAATGTAAAAGTATTTTTTCAAATTCAAATGTCAAACTCAAACTTTTAATGGTTAAAATGTGCAAAAATAATACCAACCAAACGGCTGCACCTAGAATAACGAAATTCGGTGTATACATACATCTGACTGCATAGATTCGCGAAATAAAACTAATAAAAAAGGTTCAAAATTCGTACTTTTTACTTTTACGGCAAAAATGGATAGAGTCATGAAGTTGGGTTATTTTGCACTGTGTACTTGTGAGATATGAGATGGATTTTAAAATTGTATACTTTTTACTTGAAACATTATTATGATATATCGAGGGCCTATATTCAAAAGTGGCATGAACTGTTATCTCGAAAATGAGTTTTTGATGCCAAACTAATCTTGGATTTTTTTCCAAAGACATTTTTTCAATGTTTTCTGGTTTGGCTATCAACTTACACGTTAGTTTGTAAGTGGCTATGAACATAAAATAATATAAATAAAATAGTTCTACAATGGAGCAGCATATAACCGAAGGTTATAATTCGCTACAACGATGTTGTTTAAAACATTTTGCTAGATTTAGGGAATATCGTACTATTAACTTCCATCATTTCGCTGTTAATAGCATTTTGATTCCCAATTTATTAGGCTAAAATAGGATAAATAGTGGCTGTAAAGTTAAAAATTGTGAAAAGTATATTTAGAAAAACACGCATAACTTTTTATTATATCGAGAATGTCAAAATATTTCTTTGGCGTGTGATTGCTGACTTCATGGGGAATATTTGTGTCAGAAAAGTTTCAGAATACTGGATGAAGAAAGTTAAAATATAACCAATTGCAACCGCGAATTTTGGATTTTTCAACAATTGCAGAAAATAAAAAAAAAAACAAAAATGTCATGCATTAAAATCATTTTAGCCATATTTCCCAAGAAAATTAAACTATTCAAAAAATATCCAATTTTTATTTTTTGTTTTCCGTGCCCTACCGCAATATACACTTTTTTGTAAAAAAAATTGAAAAAAGGGATAAAAATGGTACCAATGTGATGGATGAAGCTGGAATCTTTAAATTCGCTGTGTACCTCACAGAAAATGCGTTTTCTATACAACATCGCCAAGATTTCATGAAAAACGTTATCGTTAGATCATATTTATATATTTGGGCATAAATGGTTATTAGAGTGTCCCGTCCATGTATGGGGGAAAACAAATGTTCGAGTTTTGTATCGTAAGAGGTATCAAAAGTTGCGTATTGACGAGTAGATTAAGAATATGTACTTACTTTTTTATCTGGATATAACTTTTGGGCCTCTACCGACTGTTTTAATGTAAAAAAAATAATTCTTAAACATTTTCATACATATTTTAGTTTAATTAAAGTTATCTGTTATTTATAATGTTTAAAATGAATTAAAATGGTTCTAAAAAAAATATACGGAAGCCGGAAACGTTTAAAAGCAGTTATATTTACATTTTAAATTGGTTCTTGAAGTTGAAAGAAGGCATTTTATTTCTGGATTCAATCTTGCTCCTTATGAGTCCATCCCTTGGTTTGGTTCCGATGACGCACTGGCTAGCTTCAGTCACAGATTTAATGCATCTTTCAACACTTTGTGTGTGACATGAAAAATCCGGAATTTTCAGTTCGTTTTTACCTAGCAGCAATGAAAGGTCCTCGTCAGAAAAATCTTGCAAGACAGGTGGAGAAGTTATATGACATTCATTCCAAAAAATTATGTCACTATACTCCGTAGCATTAAATTTTATTTTTGGCGGTTTAAGAATTCGGTTTGTTGTGGTCTCTTGCCTTGCTTTAAAAATTCGTTTAAGAGCAAGCTCTTAAACATAATTCCTTTTATCGAAAAGCATTGCTATCAAAATGTTCTCGGGGTGTGCAAAAAAGGCGTTTCTTTGAATTACTGGATCGATTATTGATTTTAAATTCTGTGGCAACCATCTTGAGAGAAAAATCAATTCAAAGACGTGATTTGCTCCATCTATAAATAACGGTTTGTTTTTAATTGAAAACCATACTGGTGCGTATACTTTGACTACGTATTCAACAAGAACTTTTAGATTTTCAGATGGATCACTAGATCCTACATACAGTCTTAATATTCTGCTCGCAGTGGTGACCCATCTTGAGTATGCCATTTTCCCAGGCTGTCGATTTGCTAATACGGGAGCACAGTAACATGATTTGATCGCTTGACACATTTCAAAGAGATATTTTTGTTCGGTACTCAATTGATCTACGATTCTTTGCTCAATATCAGGTACGTTTCCGGTAACAGGTGAAAATTGAGCAACAGTGGTATTTTCACAATCAGCTAGTGCCTTACCGATCGGGCCAGAATACTCGCGAGGTCCCGAAGTTGATCCATCCAAGTGGGTGAAAAGGTGCTTAGTGGCAATTCATTTGCGTGGAGTAAACATATTGCCCACTGTAAAGGTCGACATAGCTCCTATTCCATATAAGATATAACACCTCCTTTCCAACCAGTATTTGTTGCAGTGCCGTCACATCCAATGCAGACAATAGATTTCAAATCGAATTCTTTGTTTTTTTAAAAGTCTAGTATTGAGCAACTTATTTCTTTTCCTGTCCCACTTTTCGGAGTTATATGGCCCAAGAACAGTGATTCTGGTTCAGCAAGAACTGAAATATGTTCTTCAAGAACCTCCTTCCGATAATTACGTCCATCTTTTGTTTCGGAAGCAAGGGTCTTATCTTTTCGTCCATCAAAATATATACTGTGGATTAAGACACCATCGTATTGGTTTGAAAGACTGTCTCTTGACTTTGACAAAGCTCGTTGAATTTTATTTTTGTCAATAACAAGAGTAGTATTATTAATGTCGTTTACAAGACCAACGTCCTGAAGCACGGCAGAAGCAACTGCTGCAGCAGAACGAACAGAAAGCCCATACCTGTCACAAACTCTTGCTACAGATGGAAGTAAATTTCGCTTACCTCTTGACGTAGAGGGTTCCGTGACCTGTGGGTCAAACGTCTCAGCTGGCTGAACTAAATCTGTAGTTTCGACTAATTCCGATGTATCGACTGTCTCAACTAAAATTGGTAACACATTAGAGGCTCGACATTTATCACGTTCTTTTCGAGTGAGGCGCTTTTCAATTTTCACTGTTTCAAGTTTATCAACATTGCCGATCACCATTTTTCTTTCACTCCTTTGGTCCAATAAAAATAACCTTTCTTTCACAGGCACTTTACTATCCTTATCACAACGACAGTTATCAAATGAATTACACTTACATGATGCAATGTCAAATAATTCCGTGCTTAAAAATGTAATAAAATCTTTTAATTTGTTGTTATAGCTTGAATTTTTTTTCGAGTTTGGATATCTTTTAAGGGTCAAATATTTTTCATAGTGAATTTTTATTATTTGTATAATTCGGTTTCGAGAAACAACTGGAATCGAAGCACTTTCCCAAATCTTTTGTACTCACAATAAGAAAAACTTCGCAGTTGGCCGGATTTCTGCCATTGAATTTTGTTTTGAGATCATTTTGTGTGAAAAGGACATATTTTATTACATCTTTCACTAATGGTAACTGATTTTCTTTAATTTCACTAAAAGGGCCGAAAAAGGGGCACAATGTTTCTTGTCGACGAGGACGACGAGGTAATTTTTTTGTATCTCTGTGAGAACGTAAGTTACACATTAAAACGGTTCAAATGGTAAAATTAGTATGAGTTAACAACAGAAAACTAAATAAACTTGATTGAAAAAATAGGGAAAATAAAAAAAAAATATTGAAAATTCGCTTATTTTTCAAAATTTCAACGGCTAGTAGAGGCCCAAAAGTACCCTAGAATATTTTTTTAGTATTTTTCCCGTAATGTGCTATTGAATACGCAACTTTTGAGAGGTCTTACGTGAGGATACGCCACAAAAAAATTTGACGGGACGCCCTAATGGTTATGTGCTAGTTTCAACATTCATAGCGCTCAATTTTAAACATGCCAAAGTGGCTATGAACCATAAAAACCGCGAATATGGCATGAAGTTAAAAGTTAAAATTCCACCGCTATTACTTGGTAGATTTCTTCGATTCATTTCTTAAATTTAAACTACAGAGTATACCCAGAGTTATATCCTTGCACCAAATATTCATTTATAATATATTTGCATATAAATTAAAGCCCTATACCGAAACTTTTGAGGTCATAATTTGTCTAGAATTCTTCGAAATGCATACATATGCGAATGCACATTTATGTATGTATAGATTGATTGGTAACATATTGTGCAAGTACATTATGTTGGCCCCAAACCACTAATTATATGAAACATTTATGAATATGAATTTTCAGCAAGTATAAGTAATGAAAAGTCGATATACTAATAAAATAGGTTATAAGATAATTAAGTAAATCCCCACACTATTCGTAAGTCGAAGTCGACTTAAAATTATTTTAAGTATAAAATTCTAAATAATTTCGAATAAGTTTAAATGCTTATACATTAAAATCGCACTGATATCTACTTGCATAAGCTGGCAGACTATAAAACATTGTATATGATTTGGACCACACTAATGCACATACATATATGAAACCAACACATATGAGCTGAGTGCACACAGAGGAGCTATAAAGGAAATTATTATTACTTCAACATTCATTGGAGCGCATGAATTTTAAGGTGAAAAGTGCATTCCACATGTACTAGTTTCTGAAGTATCGCTTCTATTGGAGTATATCTAGATTGAAACACACCCATGTAGATATATGTGTATACATACATATGTGCATTTATATATATATGCATACACTCACTCATAAGCGCTTGTCTGCGAAACATGAGCATTCAATAAGTTAACAACTACAAGTTGTTGTTCATTTGTTCAAAATCTCAGTAGAGCTTGATAGTCAGGGCCATGTCAGGGGAAACGGTTAAATCTGATGTACCACGAACAAGGATGGTAGCATAAAACCCAAACATACATACATACATATACTGCACATATAGGAACATAGTTTGAACAAGGAATTCAACTTTTAAAAGTTTAAGCGAATATGTATATGAAACGGTCATATATTCTACCTAATTGCTGTAGTTTTTAATTAATGCTGCATAAGGAAGAGACAAATTAAAAAATTGAAGGTAACAGCGAATTTTTGGGAGAACTTTGAAACAAAGAAGAATTTGTTAATAGATAGATAGCGTCGTAAAATAAAGAACTTTTCAACAGAGACCAAGTACTGCGCAAAGGTTTACAATTTCAAATATCTAATTGTCCAGGTCGGCGGCTAGCCGAACCGTCGATGTTCTTAAAATTTCAACTTTTAAAATTTCTCTAAATTTTGGGTAGACAAAGTTTGGCTGTCAAACGATTTTTATTATATTTTAAAAAAAAAAAATTAGAAAATAAAATTAATCTTTTAAAATCGATTAATAGCAATTGAAAATAATTCAAATACAAACTACTTGAATGGAAATTAAATATCTTAAGTTGATTTTAGAACGAATTGCTTTCACGGCAAGTCCCACAACATTGCGTATGAGTAATATAACCCTAATAAAATATAACTCATACGCTACCAATGTCGAGATAGAAAAATTTAGCAAAGAATAAGTAATAAACAATAATTATGGCTACAAACTGTAAATAAGTGAACTGTATCCCCATAGAAATGGATCATCATTATAATAGTTATATTTCGATAAATAAACAATAAATACAGCCATTTCCATAAAATGTAATCAAAAAAGCTCACAAACTATTATACCAATCATATTTGGCACATATGCTGTTGTTAATGATAAATAAATAAAAATAATGGTACCAGACGTAATATCAGACCGATTGTTTTGAAATTTACACAATATGTTTCAGCCGAACGTATTAAGGCATGATAAGACAAAGCATCGTTGCAAAGCCCATATAAGTCGAAATTTAAAACGGCCATATTCTACGAGCTATTAGAGGTATGCAGATCAGATTTGTTACGTGCGTAGTTGGTAAAGAAAGCATAATTCCTATTGGAAAAGGGGAGCACATACCACTTAAAAATACAGAAAACTACCCAAAAAGCATAGGTTTCAAGGACTCCAAAAATTAAGAATAATCTTATATTTTTATATTTTAGCTTATTTTATTCTTTATCTATCTATATAAATATATATATAAATCAATGTGTGTCTGTATGTTCCGTAGGATCCCAAACCTGTGGGTTGATTCGCTTGAAATTTTACTGTAGCTAACTTCTGGACAGGGGATGGTTCCACGATATAAAGGGTGATTTTTTAGCTATTATCTTTTTGGCAACACAGGTTTAAACAGCTGACGCACGTTTCGTGTTTTGTTTCACTGTCAAACATCTTCAGTTTGGTCTATAATTTAACCATGAATCGTCTTACAAACGAACAACGCTTGCAAATTATTGAATTTTATTATGAAAATGTGTGCTCTGTTAAGAAAGTTCATCGCGCGCTTCTTCTGTTCAGCGACGAAGCTCATTTTTGGCTCTATGGGTACGTAAATAGGCAGAATTGTCCATTTTTGAGTGAATATCAGCCAGAAGCATTACAAGAGCTACCAATGCATCCAGAAAAAGTCACAGTTTGGAGCGGTTTATGAGCTGGTGGCAACATTGGACCGTACGTCTTCAAAGATGATGCGAATCGTAACGTAACTGTGAATGGTGAGCGCTACCGTGAGATGATATCCAACTTTTTTTTTGCCCAAAATGCAAGAGCTTGACTTGCATGACATGTGGTTTCAACAAGACGGTGCCACATGCCACAGAGCACGCTCAACAATGGACTTATTGAGAGGCGAGTTCGGTGAATATTTTATTTCACGTTCGGGACCGGTCAATTGGCCGCCTAGATCGTGCGATTTAACGCCTTTAGACTATTTTTTGTGGGGCTATGTTAAAGCTCATGTCTATACAGACAAGCCCGCTTCAATTGACGCATTGGAAGACAACATTGCAGCATTTATTCGTGAGATACCGGCCGAAATGTTGGAAAGAGTATTCCAAAATTGGACTAAGCGGATGGACCATTTGAGGCGCAGTCAAGGTCAACATTTGTATGAAATAATCTTCAAACTTTAAATTATATGGACCGTACTATCGATTCAAAATAAGATTTCATGCATTTTTCAGAATTTTATGTGTTTTTCTTTTTTTTGAAAAACTTTCCTATAGCTTTATCAATCACCCTTTACTAGGTCATGATATCGTCGTCCGAGGGTTTAAGTGCTCCATACGCCATTTTGACAATTTTGAGTTGAGGATGCAATCTTAGGTTTTCGACCTCAAATTTTTCAAATCTGCAATCCGTTTTCAGCTATCTCTTCTCGTTGCTGAGATAAATTGCCCTATATCTTTCAAAACAGAACTTTTTTGTGCTATTTTGATCTATACGCCATTCAATGGCGTATAGAGCAAAATTTCAGTGCATAATCTTGAAATTGATTATTGCTGGACATTTTGCTCTACGTGCAGTCGTTAGTTGCATTTTTGCTCTATTGCAGTTATATTGTTGAAGAATTATTAAGTGTTCTTCCTTTGATGTAGAATACTTTTGTAGAGTACTCTCTCTCTCTCTCTCTCTCTCGCTCTCTCTACTACTTTGCTATTTTGCTACTTTTCTCAATTTTAAAGGTTTATCAAGAATTTTGCTTAGTATTAAGATTTATCAACATTCCATTTAACGTTCATATTTGTTTTCTAATAACAAAATTTTGTTTACCGTTATATTGGAATAAGTATGTATATATGAACGAACACTTCTGAAGTGTGTGGGGAGTTATCGTCGGGAGTTATCGTTTAGAAAGAAAAGAAGTGATCATAGAATAAAAGTAAAGAAATAAATAGTTATTGTTTTATTTAGTAAATCAATCGTTAAAGAAAGCTCAACAAGTGTAGTTTAATTTATAAAAAAATATAACTCAAACCGACTTATAATGTCCTCTGTGCAAAAAAAATTATCAAAAAAAAAGAAAAAGTGATAAAGAAACTATTGAAGATATTTCAAGTGGTAAATTAAAATAAGTGACCTTGAATTTTATAGAATATGTAAATACTTAATTATGTATGTATGTATATAAAAATTTTTTTAGACGAAAGTGTTTTTATTGGCCAAAAGGCCAAGAATAAAGCCAGTTGCAGAAACATCTTCTAAAGCTTCGACAGAAAATTCTGATACCGGATTGGATTTTTCTAGTGGTAATATATGTACATTCGAATATAAATTAAAATAATAATTTTTTATTTTGTGTATCTGCAGATGACTTGCTTAATGATCAAGATTTCGACATAACAAAATATACATCAACCACCAAGAATGAATTTATTGCAAACAATACGGAGACATTGGGTAAATAATAAGAGAAATATGTGTGACATGCATTCAATACTATTAATATAAATTTACAGCAGAAAACGTAGATTGGAAGCCAACACGAAAAAAACGGCGTCAGCCAGAAACTTGGAAAAAGAACATAGCAAAAAATTTGCGCGAGCAAGGGAAGAAATATTGCAGTCAAACAGGAAAAATTTTACAAGCTCGACAAATGAAACCAGTTTGTAATACAGAATGTTTCTATGGCTGCACCCAAAATTTTTCTGAAACCGACAGAGCGAATATTTTCCAAAAATTTTGGGCACTGACCGATAAGGATAAGCAAACCTTTTATTGTAAGTTTGTCAAAAAGAAAGATTTAAAAAGAAAGCGTGTTATGGAGTCACAGAAAAAGAAAAAAACGTTCTCATATTCCTTGGCCAGCAATGAAAATATTCATAGAGTGTGCAAACTGTTTTTTCTTAATACTCTTGACATATCAGCAAAAAGGATCTACTACTGTTTTCAAAATATGGTTGACAAATCTACAGAAATTCCAATGCCTTTGCGAAAAGGCAAAAGCAGATCGAATTTTATCGATGACGAAAGAGTGGCACAAGTGAGACAACATATTACAAGTTTCCCAACAATTGACTCCCATTATTGTCGCGCTTCAACCAGCAGACAATATTTAAGTTCAGATTTATCAATCGCTAAAATGTATGCACTTTACGTGGAACAACAACCCTCAAACCCCGTGTCAGAAAAATTTTATAGAGATCAGTTTAACCACAATTTTAATTTGTCCTTCAAAAAGCCTAGAAAAGACCAATGCGACCGCTGCGTACAATTTTCAATAAATAATAATCCAACGGAGGATGAGATTAAGGATTTCGATATTCACAGAAGTGAAACGAATGGCCTTAAAGTGGAACGTGACGTAGATCGCCGAAAACAAGACCCTTTTTCTGTTGTTGTATGCTTTGATTTGCAAAGCGTTTTCAACCTTCCTAAAGGTTTTGCATCGTCATTCTATTATAAGCGAAAAATAAATGTTTATAATATGACCGCTACAGTTATTTTTCCCAATAAAGAAAAATTTACTTATTGTTGCGTTTGGGACGAATTTAATAACAGTCGTGGAGGTAACGAAATAAGTAGTTGTATATACAAAATACTAAATACTCTGATGATAGAACATCCAACTATTCAAAATATAGTTATGTGGAGTGATTCGTGCGTTGCCCAAAATAAAAATCAAATGATGTCCACAGCAATTTTAAAATTTTTGTCAGACCATTTACAGGTCAAAAGTATTATTCAGAAATTTTCTGAGCCTGGTCATTCACAAATCCAAGAAGTCGATTGCGTTCACAGTGCTTTAGACAAATATCTGAAACGTTTAGAAATTCATAGCATTTTGTCACTCGTTAATTATTTGAAACATTTTAAAACACATAAAATAAAACTTATGGTTGTAGAAATGCAATTATCTGATTTTAAGAATTTTTCTAAGATATCTAACCAATTACATTTTTCTATTCTTCCATTTACTAAAATAAAAGTTCTTGAATATATTCAAAATAACTTGTTTATAATTAAATTTAAAAACTCAATTTTGCAGTCTCATTACCAAACAGTAAATATAATAAAAAAAGGTTGCCGGAATCAATTACCAACACCGTTAAATATTTTTGAAACAGAGTTAAGTATTATTAACAGAAAAGGAAAAATTCAAAATGAAAAAATTTCTGATTCAAAATTTTTATTCAATTTCATATCTGAAGCAGACAAAAATTATTACCTAACTCAAATAAATTAAGATTTTAATTTTTTTATTACCATTTTGATATATTCTATAATAACTTTGTGAATAGTTTTTATTTTTGTTTTTTTGTAAATAAATATATTTATAGTGTTTTACTAAAATTTGAAAGCGTGTTTTATTACTTTGTTAATGCTACTTTGCTCTACGTGTATGTATTTGCAGGGAAATATGCTTAAGGTGGCGTATAGAGCAACCAGGATTTTTATTACCGTTAGAAAACATCCCGTTGTAGATGTGATCGGGAGATAAAAATGTTTCCTTAGAATAATCTTGACATAACAAATATATGGTATAAAAATCACAAAATCCCATCGAGTAGTTTCTTTGAAAAATTATGCTAAATTTCAAACTCGATTTACTCAAAACGCATTTTTGGCACATAGAGCACTTAAACCCTCGGACGACGATATGACAAAGAGGCGTAGTACCACCAACACATTTTATATTTTAAAAATATGAATTAGTACTCATTTTATCTTCAAAATCATATGATGAAGGCGAATAGGGAAGAATGAACTCGTGCAACGCCGGGTAAAAAACCTAGTAACATATGAAATTTTCATAGTGGGGTGGACATTCGTTCAGAAATTTAAATTGTACTTCAAAATGGATTTCAATTTCAGCAAGGATATTTTGTGTTTTTACGTTAATTATATTTATGAAAATATTTTATTAAATACATATTTCATTGGTTATGACATATATTACAATCTTTAAGAAATTTGAATTTAATGCAATGACATTTTTGTTCGAAAAATTCCTTGATTTAACAATTTTATTTTATGAAATTTTTTATGAACAGATTGTACGATACATTTCATTTTATTTATGAAAAAATCAGGAAGTTTTTGAAAAACGTTTTATGAAATCGTTTTATAAATATTATGAAGTACACATTTTTTATGATTTCCTCAAATTTCAAATCACTATTAAAAAATGTTTTTTCACGAAATAAGAATAATAGGATGGGTCACGAAAATTAATTGGTTTTGTCACCCTCCAGAAATGAATATTGGATTGTTTAATGAGGATCTGAATATCTGAGGATATTTCGACCTAGGTCAAGCCGTCTGTGAGCTTAACGCACTTCTTAAAATCAATTTCTTCTCGTGTAATTTTTTTATGTTGCATTTTTGTCCAAAATTGTTTCATAATATTATGAAGGAAAATAGATAATAAAAAAATATTTTACTAAACCTTATCAATATACATACATATAAACGAATGGAAAATGTTTTAAGATGAACTTGAACCGTGCCTGTGCAACACTAGGGATATAAAAACACTTATTGGTGATTGTACAATTTCGTTTCCAATTGAATGGAAGTGATACAAATTGTGCCAGTTATTGTGGCGTATGCGCTATATTTATTGTATTTAATATTTTTCTCATTCGCTCAGTTACAGGACTGACCCTGAAAGAAAATCATACCAAAATCAACTTAATCGATTTCATTTGCTTCAATTGTTAATATTGGACTTTATCAGAATAGAAGTTCATTAGGTCGATTTTAAAGCAATACTTTATCGTGTTATTCTAATTTTAAATTGCGAATAAATCGTAAACAATAGCTAACACAGAAAATGGGTTATTAATATAGGATTCGGCGTAATCGAATGAGGGGTTTCTATTATTTATTATTCAAAACACCTCTAAAAATCATACTTTTTTCGAGTAATTTTATGTTAATGTTGTCCAAATTTTTTTCTGAATTAGTAGACCCTTGGAACCACTTTAAATATATATTTTTATTCCTGTCTTAGAATAACTCATTGGTAGTATTATTAGACGTTTAGATTGATTTTTTTGTAGTTTTTCAAAGTGACACCTAATAACTCATATTTCTTGGAAAACTATATTCTTCGAAAACATCTCTCAAATGTGTTATGGGAAATTATGCCCATATGATGAATATCGGACGTCAATGACTCCATTTTTGTGAAATAATTTGATACGGGAGATGGTTTTTAGAGCCAAAATGTTCAAAGTCTTTTTACAAAAATGAGCGCTGCGGCGTCAATTTTCTTCCGATATTCATCATTTAGGCATAATTCGAAAGGTATTGACTGTAGCTATTTATTTATTATAAAATACAACCACCATATAAGAAACAAGTAAGGAAAGGCTAAAGTCGGGCGGGGCCGACTCTATGATACACTCCACTTTCTATCCAAATACAATTTAATGCGGTGAAAAAGTGAAAACGGGAAGGATTTTTGTATCCTATAAATGTATGTGTTTGACAAAAAATGTTAAATCGGAAAGGACATTTGTATGAGGGTATATTTAAATGTGGAACGAAATAGGTGAAAAATAATATGTATAGTTTGGCCAAAATCGGTTGAACATTTGGGAGCAACATTTGTATTTGGGCCATAATTTAATCTGAACCGATCTTACCCACTTTCAACATAAGTTTTTTACTTGGATTATAAGCTGTTCTGCCAAATTTAAAGAAAACCGGGTACAATATGTGGTTTCTAGAGCGGAAAATGTCAAATCGGGAGCGACATTTGTATGGGGGCTATATCTAAATCTGAACCGATCTTATCCAATTTTTGCATAGGTGTTTCTAGTTGGATTATAAGATGTTGTGCCAAATTTAAAGAAAATTGGGTACAATATGTGGTTTCTAGAGCGGAAAATGTCAAATCGGGAGCGACATTTGTATGGGGGATATATCTAAATCTGAACCGATTTGCCTCAAATTAAATAGCGTTCGTCCTTGATCCACAAAACTGACTTGTGCCAATTTTTGTTAAGATCGGACTATAACTGCGACCTGTAATTTGATTACAACAATAGATGGACAGACAGACGGACAGACGGACATTGCTAAATCGACTCAGAAAGTGATTCTAAGTCGATCGGTATACTTAACAATGGGTCTATCCCGTTTCCTTTTGGATCTTACAAACAAATGCACAAAGACATAATACTCTCGTGGAGTGTATAAAAATTTTCAGTTGTCACTATGAAAAAACACAAACAAGTAAGCAAAGGCTAAAGTAGGACGGAGCCGACTATATGATACACTCCATTTTCTATCCTATTTAGGGTTTGGGGTTCCCGGACTTTTTTAATTTCCCGGTAAAACGGGAATGGATAACATCATTCCCGGGAATTCCATAATTAATTCCTAACTTAATTCCCTTTATGTATGTACAATATTATTTAAAGTATATGCATTTAGTAGATTGCGTGCTGTATTTTAAATGCTGGTAGATTACAAATTAAAAAAATGTTTTTGTATAATATTTGGTCCCTAGACGAACGAATGAATAGTCAGAACTAAAAATGTCATAAAATAGGACTTTTAAATCACATCAAGGAAACAAGGAACTCGTATGTCTAAAACAAAGAGCTCGAATGATAGAGACTATTTTGACGTCTTAAATTTAATAGATTCGTTCCTCTAGAGACGAAACTGGGGAAAAATATTCAAAAGCGTGAAAAAATATTGAATTTGATTTTATCAATGTGGAATATAAGTACTAACAAACTAATTGTTAGTATCCTTTGAATACAAATAATAATACAAACAAGATTTTAAGGTTATTTATTAAAAAATACAAATTTCTATTGTAATTTGATTTCTGTTTTAACAGTTTCCGACTGAACAGTTTTATTGTTTTCATATGTAAGGTAAATTCTTCTTTGAGAAATGAAAAAGAATTATTGTCTGACAAAAATGTTCAAATAATTGATATTTGTAGAAGTCATTTTACTCAAATACGAAAATACTAATATATATTATATTCGAGTAAGTAATTAATGCTGGGAAAACATTGAAGGGGAGTATCGAGCATCTGATGAAGCTTTTCTTTTTCAAGGTGGAGAGAAACGAGAAATTTAATGTTAAGCCATATAGCACGAAGGGTTAAGTATTGACACTATAATTTGTTTCACCATAAATATCGTACAAATATCCCCACAAAAAAATTGTAATCATAAATCTCTAGTTTATTAATGAGCAACATTTCTAGATGTAAAGGAAAAATATTTGACTATAATATATTGATATTAAAACAAGATTTATTTGTAATAAAAACATTGTTTATAAATATTGATTGTTATTGCCAGTAATGTAATTAATGAATTTAAAATAGGTCTACAGTTTGCCATTTATAAACTACAACTGAATTAGTACTCAAAATAACCAATACATTATTTTTTAATATTTCCCGTATTCCCGGGAAATTTGAAATTATTTCCCGGGAATTTTCGTCCAAAAATTCGGGAATTCCCGAACCCCAAATTCGATTCGGTAAAAAAGTGAAAACGGAAAGAATTTTTGTATGTTTCCTAATCATAGGCTAATATGACATGGTCCAATTTGTCAAATGATGTTTGATGGAATGATGTGACTAACTTTCACAAAAAGTTCTTCCAGTTCAAGTATAATTCCTCCAGTTCTCATTTTGAAGAAATTCGGTGAAAATACGTGGTTTCTGGGGCGGAAAAAGTCTATCCGGGAGCGAAATTTGTATATGAGCTATATGTAAATCTCAACCGATCTGACCCATTTTCACCATGGGTGTTTCTAGTTGATATATAAAATATTTTGCAAGATTTGATGAAGATCTGTTAAAATATGTGGGTTCTAGACCAAAAAAAGTGAAATCGGGACTAAAATTTGTGAGGTAGCTATATATAAATCTGAATCGGTCTGACCTATATTCACCATGGGTGTTTCTAGTTGAAATATGAGATATTTTACCAAATTTGAAGAAAATATTTTAAAATATGTGGTATCTAGAGTGAAAAGAGTCAAATCGGCAGTGAAATTCGTATGGTGGCTATATATACATAAATCTGAACCGATTTTCGTCAAATTAAATAGCGTTCGTCCTTGTCACTAAAAACGTCGTTGTGCAAAGTTGCATTTGGCTCTGGCTACAATTGCGACCTGTATCGTGATTACAAGGAAAGATGGACAGACAGACGGACATTGCTAAATCGATTAAAAAAGTGATTGTAAGTCAATCGGTATAATTAACAATGGGTCTATCTTCCTTCCTTTTGGGTGTTACAAACAAATGCACAAAGGCATAATACTCTCGTGGAGTGTATAAAAATTACTATAAACGTCCAATATAAACTAGAAATTGTTTTCCATTTGTATGGACCGCAACCAAGCCTAGTGGATATATTGAAGATCTAATCATTTTGAAGATGTCAAGTGGGATAGATGTTTTTCCTTGGTCACATTCTTTGGTAAATTTTAGCAAAATTTTATTGTAACTGAACATTTATTAATAATTAGAATTAATTAGAAACAGCGTTGAGCTAGCAAACCTTTATCAAATTGGGTGCGTATGAGTTATGTGTATTAAAGATAATATTACTCATTCGCTCAGGTATCTAAAAAAATCAACCTAATCGATGTCCAATAAATTGAACATGAATGTGATTGTTTAAATACGACCGACATCATAAATATCCTAATCTCGAAAATTTAAATATATTTAAAAACGAATCACATAAAAACTTCAACCATTTTTAATCTAAGAAATTTTACAATAAAGTTGGCCCCATAAAGTTGTATGATTTTAGCATTTATAAGCCAAAATGAGTCATTCCCTGTCAAGCGGTAGGTTTTTGACCTCGGTAGTTGCGATTGGTTTGAAAGTTTGTGTATGTATTCTTCCCATAAAAATATTCTATACGTAGTTTGAAAAAAAAATAAATTTTTTTCACGAGTTATGACCAATTGAAATAGTGAAAAAATGCTACTTTTTCAAAAAGGTGTGTTCATTCAATCGCCTGGTTTTGAAGGTAATTTCAATTATTTTTAAAATATTGATGTGGTGTGTTGTAGCAGGGTTACGTTTTTAATGATTTTGTAATTTTAATTATTTTATTGTGAAATGATTACACTAATCCAATTTGTTGAAATATTTAATTTTTTACGTTTTTTTTTTTCGATTTTACAAAATCAACCAGAATTACAGTGAAAAACCATCAAAGTTAAACAATTTTTTCATTAGTTCATAAACCCAAGGTATAAAAACAATTTTATTTTCGAAATGATTATACTAGTCCATTTTATTGAAATTTAAAATTGTTACATTGTTTACGGTTTTTTTTCGATTTTACAAAATCAACCAGAATTACAGTGAAAACCCATAAAAATTAAACAATTTTTTGATTAGTTCATAAACCCAGGTATAAAAAAAAAAATATTAATTTTTTTGTGGTTTGAGATAGTGAAAAAAATCATTTTTTTCCAATATACGTATTCAATATTCTTATGAGAAGAATATATACACAATATTTAAAAACAATCGCAGCTATCGAGGTCAAAAACCGTACCGCTTGACATGGAATGACACAAATGCAAACCAAGTACTATTTTGACAAAAACAATTTATATATTTAACAATACGAAATTTTCAAAAACTTCAACCCAATTTCCAGTGGATGTGACTGATAAAACCAAGCCAGTTTTATACAGAATTTGATTTTGCTAAAAGTGTAAAATTGAATGGCTTTTCTTGTGCTAGAGATTTGCCTGCACAGTGTGTCCAATTAATTTACGTTGATCCTTGACATCAACACATTGAAGTATTAACAAAAACACACGAATTTAATTTATTGTTATTAAGACTTGTCTTCAGAGTGTTTATGCAGCACTCAAGTACTGAAGTTCTTGAGTGTATTGTAATAAATACCCATGTGTGCAGTACTCATGTGTAGTGGTGTGCGTACGTACGCTAGGTACACATGGCGTATTCATTCAAAAACCCCAAGGACCTGAAACAGAGAGTTGTGCTCGCACACACACGCAAACACACAGGACAACACGATTTAGTAGTTACATTTAATAAGACATTACTGGAGGGGGGGAAGGGGGTTAAGGGAAATTGTACATTTTTATTGTTTACTTTCATTATTGCTGTTGTTTGTGCTGCTGCTGTTGTTGTTGGTATTGTGGCTTAATAGCATTAGTGGCATTTAAAGTGGCAGCAACAAAAGAGTCCATACGAGACCAATACTTGGACGGATGGGCGGGCGGACGGTTGGCAATTCTTTTGGCAAATCGCTGTTCCCTCGCATGTATTGGCGAAACGTGTCCAAATACAATTTGAACACAGGCACACACACACATATGCCTTATAAGCTAAGCTCAAACACAGATCCATGCACACGCCGACACATGAGTAGAACAACAGTAGCGTTAATGACCAAACAAGTGTGTGTAATGTGATATTTAAGTTAATATTTTGCTTTCCTTTCTGGCTTTTATAGGAAGTCTTAATGGACTAGAAGAGTTATAATAATAAAAATACATAAATACGCACAGCCCAACACACACACGTACAACATACATACATGTGTGGGTGTGTGTGTTTTAGTTAATAAAGCGGATGAGATTTTAATGGTTCATAAAAATAATGAAAATTATGATTGCGATTCTTTCGTTTCGCTGCAGAGATAAAAGCGTTGCATGTATTAATGATCAAATGTGGCAAATTATGTATGATTTCGAAAAAATAAATGTATTACACACTCACGCACTGTGAATGTGATAAATTGTACAGCTGCAACGATCGTGTTGATATGAATAATTTAAAAGGACAAGAGCCATTTTAAACATGTTCGACATGAAAATTAAGTTGTTGGAAATGGACCGTTTGTTTGAAATATTCAACTTGAAAGCAAGCCAGCACACAGTGGTTGCAAATCGATTTAATTTGGAAATATTCTGTAAGATCTTATGCGTTGGACGGGGTGTTTTCGAGTGACCCCAAAGTTGGTCAACTCGATTGTGAATCTGAAATCTTAAATCAAGAGTTTTCATTAGATGTTGAAGATATTATACCATAAAGAAAGTGCTTGTATTTATTAGGCCGGATCACAGTCCATACAAATGGAAAAACAATTTCCAGTCACTCCACGAAAATAAAGTTTGGATTGTTTAATGATGATTTGCATGGCCCTATGATCCTTATAGGATCGACCCACTGAAGCGGCTATTCGGGCTATTGTGACTAAATTTCGTACCAAATTTACATTGTTGGACATTAAACCACCAACACGCTTACGTAGAGTGCGAACTGAATAAAATATCGCAGCTGTATCGGCCAGTGTTAATGATGACCATCAATTATCGATTCGTCGCCGTTCGCAGCAATTGGGCCTCTGTTACTCAAAAAACGTGGAAATGCCAAAATTGGACTAAGCGGATGGACCATTTGAGGCGCTGTCAAGGTCAAGATTTGCATGAAATAATCTTCAAACATTAAATTATATGGACCATACTATCGATTCAAATAAAGATTTCATGCATTTTTCCGAATTTTATGTGTTTATGTGTTTTTTATAATTTTTGATTCTTGCTTTAATTAACTAATTGGAAGAATTATTGGACCTTTATAGTAATTCTTGTGTTTTTTTTTTTCAAAGTATCAACTGAAAAATTTTTCGTATTTGGAGTTAGTATTGTATAAAAAGTATGAATGATGACCATCGCTCATTTTTGTAAAAAGAGTTTGAAAATTTTGGTTCTGAAAATCCATCTTCTGTATAAAATTATTTTACAAACATGGACTAAGATGACCATCCATTCCGCTTTTCGCAGGACTATCCCGCTTTTTGATGGCCAGTCCCGCTTTAATTTTACATCCCGCATAATCCCGCTTTTTACAAAAGGTCCCGCATAATCCTGTTTTTTTGTATTAAATTATTATCAATTAAAATTTGGCACTTAATAAATTTTTGGTAACCGACAAAAGTCAACAATTTCTAAAATATTTAAATTATTGTCCTCTTTATATATTAAGGCCATAGTTTTAAGGGTACATTTAAGATTATTAATAGCAATTTAATCCATACTTTGATAAAATGTAATGCAATGCTGCGTTGTTCAATTGGTTAATTTAAAACATAACAGTTTATGAAAGGATACCATTATGCTACTAGCTGGTATAAAAATCACTTTCAATAATATAGTCGTACTGACAGTTTCATGAGCACCTTTAGATAGATGTTTACTATTAATAAAATATAGACCCATGCAATTCTAGCCTAATAGACAGCCCTTTAACCAACATATACAAATTATGTATAGATTTTTTTTTCATTTTGAAAATCGCATTTAACACTATGACAAATTTATCAATATATTTTTCAAAATTCATTAAAACTAGTAAAAAAGCGTTAAGTTCAGCCACACCTAATCTTCCATGGAGTGAATTTGACAGTATTGCTGATTCTAGACTTTCGACTTTGCGTAGAAGTAAACATACACGCCGACATATGTTAACTATTTTATACAAATTGTGATGTTTAAATAACTTTAAAGAACACTCCTGCAGCAATCTTCAAAAAATGTGCTTAAATACTCTAAATATTGTTTACTTATTTAATTATTTTCAGTCTTTGCTAGGGAAAAACTTGATGCCTCTGACCAATTTACAATTCTATCAGTCCACACAATCGGGGGAGCCTGATTCCAGATACAGCCGTATTGTTGGTACCATCTGACTCTTTTCCCATTTGGACCCTAAAAATACCAATTTGCAAAAAATCTTTTTTTTGTTTTGCACTTCTGCCATAAATATTGTAAACACTGTCATTTTTATTTATATTACATTATATAGCTTAGTTTTTATCTTTACGTTTTTTGATTAAATTTTCACGACCCCGCTTTTTTCTACAAAATCCCGCGAAATCCCGGTTTTTGCTCAATAAGAGATGGTCACGTTAATCTTACTAAATGTTTCCAAGAAATATGAGTTTTTAGCTGTCACCTTGATAAACCACAAACAATCAATATAAATAATACGACCAATGAGTTATTCTAAGACAAGAATAAAAATGTATATTTAAAGTGAGTATATTAAATCAGAAAAACAAAATGGACTAAATGCAACATAAAAAATTACACGGGAAAACCGTAATCATCGTTAAACAATCCAATCTTCATTTCAGGGTCGTGAATGCTGCAATTCATCCATCCTAGTACAGGGTTTTCCAACAAGAGGTGTTATTTTGAATCACCCGGTATTTCGGTAGCTGTCATTTTTGAAGCTGTTATTCTTTGACATTTGACAAGTAGAAACTACGCCATTAATAAAAATGGAACGATACACGCTTCAGCAACGCATTGAAATTATTAAAATTCATGAATGAAAATGATCCGGAATTCCATCGAAAAATCATCTTCACTGATGAGGCCCATTTCCAGCTCGGTGGCTATATCAACAAGCAAAATTGTCGCATCTGGGGCTCGGAAAACTCAAGAGTTATTGTTGAGAAGCCTATCCATCCTCATCGTGTGACCGTTTGGTGCGGTTTATGGTCCGGCAGGGTCATTGGACCATACTTTTTCGAAAATGAGGTTGGATCAACTGTTACGGTGAATGGATTGCGCTATCGAGAGATGATTAATGATTTTTTATGGTCGGAGTTGGATGGTATTGATCTGGACAACCATTGCTCTTTTACGGGAAAAGTTTCCGGACCGTGTTATCTCTCAAAGAGGTGATCACAATTGGCACCGAGTTCTTGTGATTTAACACCTTGGGACTTTTTCCTTTGGGGCCACGTGACAGATAAGATATACGCCAACAGCCCAGCCTCGATTCAAGACCTCAAAGATAGAATTCGTGATGCTATCGAGGATATAGGGCAGCCACTTTGCGATTTGGTTATGGAAAATTTCATGAAAAGGATATGGTCCTGTAAGCGTGGTGGCCATTTGACTAATGTTGTTTTTTCATTATTAACGGCATACATTCCTCGTTATTATGAAATAAACATCCGATCATTTATCTCAAAAAATGACATTTTTCTTTGAATACCAAAATAACACCTCTTGTTGTATTTATACCAACCACTAGGGTATTATGTCGTTATGCATTTATTTGTAGCACCCAAAAGGAAACGAGATAGATCCATCGTTTATTATACAGATTGACTTAGAATCACATTCTCAGTCAATTTATTTTGAAATTTTCCGCTGTAGAAAGCAGACTTTTTAATCGATTTGCTTCAAATATGCCATAATACAACTATAAACATCTATGATGAAAATGGGTCAGATCGGTTAGATTTAGCTATACCTACCATACAAAATTTGCTCTCGATTTGACTTTGTCCGCCCTAGAAACCTGACTTTTTAACCGATTTTCTTTAAATTTGGGTCAGATCGGTTAAGATTTATATATAGCTCACATACAAATTCCGTTCTCGATTTGAATTTTTCAGCTCTAGAGACCACATATATATTACCCATACAAAACACGTTCCCGATAACGCTTGTTTCCTCGAATTCCATTGTAATGCGGAGGAAAGTGGAGGCCCCGCCCGACTTTAGTCTTTCCTTATATGGTTTTATTAACTCCCCCAGTTCAAGAGTTATTTATATTGTTTAAGTCTATTGTAGATATAGTTCGAAATGATCAATAATTCAAATATAGGCGACTTGTTTTGCAAATATTTTTATGCAGGTCTAAATATCTTAGATATTTGGGATAACGAATTCAATAACCTTTGCATAACCTTGCATGTAACCTTTATTTACAACTGCATTAAAGTACATAACAACAAACCAGTAAAAAATTCGAAGTGAACATAGGGCAAGTTTTTGCCTGATTCCTGGACACTTGAGCTGATTCTAATTCTATTTTAGTACATCGGATTCAGGTTTTTCTTGACGGCCTCTTCTTCATTGTCCTTGTGGGTTCTAAGCTAAAACAGTTCTATTTCCTTCAGATCCTATTTCGTACAGTGGACTGTACACAATTAATTTCACGTTTGAATTTGTCCCTTTTTTACAATTTTGTCTAAAAGTATGAATATCAGAGAAATTTACATACCGAATTTCATGACTATAACTTCAACCGTCTGGTCGTACCATTTTATTCTTCTTTTCCCATTTACCCCTTTAAAATATCAATCCATTTATTTTACAAGTCAATCAATAAAATCTTGCAAATGCACTGATGCAAACGCGTAGCCCAAAATATTTGGCATAGCTGAAATTTAAGGCACTCCAATAATAACATGCCCGTGTGCCACGGATAAGTCCAGCCAGTGGTTCACAGCCTACAGACATGCCTGCGTGTGTGCACGTGTGAATACAATACATTTACATAAATACACGCGCTTATTGGGGCAGGGCTCACACTAGTCCAAGAAACATCCATACATACTAAATACATGCATATGAGGCATTACGCACGAGATTTAAGCTGTTAGTCGGTGTGGATATTGAAAATGCTAAAACTTTAAAATTTTCAGAAATAATAAAGTTATTAATACTTAGTATTGCAAACGTACATAATTGTTATGATCTGCCATGAATACTAAAGTATTTTCGCATTATTTGAACTAGGGACTGGTAAATCTAATCCGATTTTGTTCGAAAATCAATGTTAGGAGTCAAAAGATAGATTTTTTGGATACGATTTTACTATTCCACCTTTATAAAGAAATCGACTTTTAGTGGCGATTAATCGAAATACCTAACAACCTTTATAAACGGAATACCGCGCCACCCTTTTAATTTGCTGTTCAATATTTTTTGTCGTTACCTAAAGTAACAGAAATGAGGGATGACTTAAGATAAAAACAAGTAAGGAAAGGCTAAAGTCTGTCGGGGCCGACTATATGATACACTCCACTTTCTATTCGAATACAATTCAACACGGTAAAAAAGTGAAAACGGGAAGAATTTTTGTATGTTTCCTAATCATAGGCTAATATGACCTGGTAAAATTTGTCAAATCGAAAAGAATATTTGTATCTGGGCTATATCCAAACATGGAATAAATAGACTAACTTTAAAAACAAGTTCTTCCAGTTCAAATATAACGTTTTATGCTCACTTTCTGGGACGAAAAAAGTCTATCTGGGAGCGATACTTGTATTGAGCTATATGTAAATCTGAACCGATCTGACCCATTTTCACTATGGATGTTTCTATTTAGTTGAAAAATAAGATATTTTGAAAGATTTGAAGAAGATCTGTTAAAATATGTGGTTTATAGAGTGGAAAAAGTGAAATCGGGAGTGAAATTTGTTTGGGAGCTATATATAAATCTGAACCGATCTGACCCATTTGCACCATGGCTGTTTATAGAACAAATATAAGATATTTCGCCCAATTTGAAGAGGACCTGTTAAAATATGTGGTTTCTAGAGCTGAAAAAGTCAAATCGGGAGCGAAATTTTAATGGGAGCTCTATCTAAATCTGAACCGATCTGACCTATTTTCACCATAGGTGTTCCTAGTTTAAACATAAGTTGTTTTGCCAAATCTGAAGACAATCTGATAAAATATGTGGTTTATAGGGCGGAAAAGTCAAATCGGGAGCGAAATTTGTACGAGGACAGACGGACATAGCTAAATCGATTCAAAAAATGATTCTAAGTCGATCGGTATAATTAACAATGGGTCTATCTCCCTTGCTTTTGGGTGTTACAAACAAATGCACAAAGACATAATACTCTCGTGGAGTGTATAATTATTCACATCTTCTAAAGAAATAATACTTAGTTCAGTTTCCCGTGATCCTGTATGATCAAGGAAATTAGACAAGTTTTAAGAGTGTTTATGTTAAAATCCACATATTTTCGGATTGTATTCAATGTGTACATGAAGAAATTAATGGAATACATTAACGATTGATTGGATTTATTCAACTTTAAGTTGTCGAATGTTTTCAATTTATACCCTTCACTAGGGTGTTATGTCGTTGTGCATTTGTTTGTAACACCCAAAAGGACACGAAATAGAGCCATCGTTTATTATACAGATCGGCTTATAATCACTTTCTGAGTCGATTTAGCAATTTCCGTCTGTATGTCTGCAACGCTATTTAATTTCAAAAAAATCGGTTCAGATTTAGATGTAGCCACCATACAAATTTCGCTACCATACACCGATAAAAATTTTTCAAATTTGTCACAACAACTCATATTTCAACCAGAAACATTTGTGGTAAAAGGTTCAGATTTATATATAGCTGCCATACAAATATCGATTTGACTGTTTCTGCTGTAGAGACCACACATTTTAACCGATTTTGTTCAAATGTGACAAAACACATTATATTACGTCTAAAATCATCTGTGGTGAAAGTGGGTTAGATCGGTTCAGATTAATTTATTAATTAATTTTATAACTCTCATACACATTTTGCTCCCGATTTGACTTTTTCTGCTCTAAAAACCACATGATTAAACCGATTTTGATCAAATTTGACACAATGCATTTTTTTGCAACTAAAAACATCTATGGTTAAAGAGGGTCAGATCGGTTTAGATTTATATATAGCTCCCATGCTATTTTCTCTCCCTGCTGTCGAAGCCATTTATTTTGACAGATTTTCTCTAAATTTGGCACAACACCTCATATTTGAAGACGAAACATTACTGTTGAAAATGAGTCAAATCGGTTCAGATATATATATATATATATACATACACCCATAATCCACTTTTTCGGGTATTGCCTGTCAAACTCCATATAAAAATATTTTAAATTCGGAAAAAGTAAATTTTGTATCGGAACGCCCAAAATAGTTTAAACAATGCTATAGAAAACGCAAGTAACAATATTGTATTGCAAAGGTCAAGATAGCTAACTAAAAAAGAATTTATACTTTTCGAAGCGATAGGACAAAGAACAGACAGTATATACATTTTATTTAATGCACTAATGACTATTAAGCGTCCACATTTTCCAATAAAATAAGAAATATCTGATGAGGCCATAAATGCATTGTCTGCTCTTAATTCAAATATACACTTGCATATTTTGATTGCATACATTTCATTAATTTTGAAACTTGGAAAGATGTTTGAATTGAATTCTGTAACAAGTTCGTTGTGAAAAAAATATTTATTTTACTGAACTAGGATATTATCCTTGATAAAGACCATTTTGCATCTATAATTTATAGAATGCAAATTTATTTACAAATGACAAGGTGATATTTATTATTTGGATGCACACTACCACTATCATGATTTCCACCCTGTGAAAGATTTCGTCAGGTAGCTTCGTAGCGACTTTTCAACAACATACCCGACCTCTTTAAGTAAATGATTTTTACAAATGAATGAGAAGCACAACTTATTTGCCGAATATCCGTTCAAAAAATCGCACCAAGTAATAAAAGACACATGCCACCTTAATAAAATGTGAATGTTTCATTGGAAAAAATAAGCTCAACTCATGGTAAAAGATATGTTGACGATTTCCCGTGCTTTCCCGGGAAAAAAAATAATTCCCGTTTCCCAGGAAATAAAAAGTACGGGAAAATGCAAACTCTAATTATGAAAGAGGGTGTCATCACTTTTCAAAATCCTATAATAATATAGTCGGCTCCGCCCTATATATAATATAGTCGGCTGTCCCGGGATCCCGGAAAATTAACAACAACAATCTTCGGCCGATTTCACTGTTGTCGAGTTTAGGCAAATTATTCGAAAAGGTTTTTACATATTGAGTGCCACGTCATACGTTTCCGTACGACAGTGATTGCTTTTACTTATAGCCCAAAAAATGTTTGGCATCCTGGGAAGGTTTGCGTCAAAACCGCTTGGCACTCAATGTGTTAAGAGTAAAAATGGTTTTAGGATTAGATCAAAATTATATTTCAGATTTCCAATTTGGATTTAGGAAGGGTCATTCCACAGTGACCCTTCCTTCAGATTTCCAGATGCACTGATACAATTTTGTTATTAAGAGTTTAACAAGTAAGGAATGTACAGTTGCCATATCTTTGGACGTAGAAAAGGCGTATGACAGGACTTACCGTTGCTTGCTTGCTTGCTTTATTGAATTCGTTGTCCTTAATACAATATTAAATGGATTTGATAATATAGTTAAAATTTTTAAAAGTTAGATTACAAATAGAAAATTCTGCATTCGAGAAGGAAATGAATTCTCATCACTAAATGCAATCTTATATCCTCATTTATTTAGTATATATATATGTACGACTTTCCTCATCTGAATTACGATTCTTTGGATGTGTTTTGTATGTTCATGCGAGAACGCCAACCGAAGCTTTTAGAAAAGCTTCGGGTCATTTGAACGTAGTGGATAAATTTTACACTGATTGGGGGGTCAGTATAAATGCGATAAAGAGTGAGGCGCTATGTTTGAGGAACGCGTCTGGCAAATGTGGTAGAAAGGTTGTACCGGAGAGTAAGTGTTTGAGGTTGTTGCTGAACAGAATTGAAATAGCTTTGAAGGACAGTTTCAAATACTTAGGAGTTACTTTCAATAAATTAGAAAAATTTAATGACCATGTCCGGGTGGAACTGAGAAAGGTATACCAGATTAAGGGTTACTTTGGAAGACTTTTCTACCCGAACAAACCAAATTATTATTATATAAATTGAGTATACGTTCTGCATTTCTTTATGCTTTCCCGATATGCATCCAAAATTCACCGTCTGTGAAGATCGATTTCGGAATAATGGAAAGGAAAATCCTCAGATCGTGTATTGGGAAGAACTTCCAGAGTTACAATAAGAGGTTTTCGAACAAATTTATTTATGATAATGCCTCAGTCACGCCAATCCCTATGTACGTGATGAAACTGATAAAAGGTTTTGTAAACAGAGTCTCGAATCATGAACCTTTAATACAGAACGTATTTTACGAACAAGTAGCATTCAGCTGGTATAATACAAATTATATGTCAGCAATTGGTATCAAAATGTCATTGGACTTGTCCTCAACCTTGTGTCACCAATTTTAGGTCAAATCGGACACTGGATCCCATAGGGGTTAAGTTTTTTGTTTGTTTTTGTTTATGTTTTTGTATACATATGTATTTTGATTTATTATAAGTTTTTTTTAGTTTTAAGCACACTCATGTTTAGATATTTTCTAATGTTACTTTAGTGTCGGGAGCAAACTAGGATACTAAACCCCTTGAAATATTTGTATGTGTTTTAACGATTTAAGATAAAGCAAGATACTGAAATTTGGTAACTGTAATTAAATCAATACATTATAGTTTTAAGAAAATCCATAATATATTGTTACATATAACATACATGATTTAAAAAAAGCCTCAATAAATTTAAACTTACAAAATTTAAAAAATTTCAATCACGTATTCGACGAGTCAAAAATTGAGATGTAATCTTTATACCCTACACCACTTCGTGGGCTAGGGTATTATAAGTTAGTTTCGCGTCAAATGTTTGTAACACCAAGAAATAATCGAGCTAGACCCACCTTTAAGTATACCGATCGTCTTAGAATCACCAGCTGAGTCGATTTAACAATGTCTGTCTGTCCGTCCGTCCGTCCGTCTGTCCGTCTGCTGTCCATCTAAGCTTGTTCGCACTCTACAGGTCGCAATTGTTGACCGATTGTCATGAAACTTGGCAGAAGATATTTTTTCTGGCCAAGGACCATCGGTATTGAATTTGGAGGAAATCGGTTCAGATTTAGATATAGCCCCCACACAAATGTCGCTCCCGATTTGACTTTTTCCGCTCTAGAAACCACATATTGTACCCGATTTTCTTTAAATTTAGCACAACATCTTATAATCCAACTAGAAAAGCCTATGCCAAAATTGGGTAAGATCGGTTCAGATTTAGATGTAGCCCCCATACAAATCTCGCTCCCGATTTGACTTTTTCCGCTTTAGAAACCACATATTGTACCCGATTTTCTTTAAATTTAGCACAACATCATATAATCCAACTAGAAACACCTATGCAGAAATTCGGTAAGATCGGTTCAGATTTAGATATAGCCCACATACAAATGTTGCTCCCGATTTGACTTTTTCCGCTTTAGAAACCACATATTGTACCCGATTTTCTTTAAATTTAGCACAACATCTTATAATCCAACTAGAAACACATATGCAAAAACTAGGTAAGATCGGTTCAGATTTAGATATAGCCCCCATTCAAATGTCGCTCCCGATTTGACATTTTCCGCTTTAGAAACCACATATTGTACCCGATTTTCTTTAAATTTAGCACAACATCATATAATCCAACTAGAAACACCTATGCAGAAATTCGGTAAGATCGGTTCAGATTTAGATATAGCCCCCATACAAATGTCGCTCCCGATTTGAATTTTTCCGCTTTAGAAACCACATTGTACCCGATTTTCTTTAAAATTGACACAACATTTTATAATCGAATTAGAAACACCTAAGCTGAAAGTGGGTATGATCGGTTCAGATATAGATATAATGTAGCGCCTTTACAAATGTCCCCCTTTTTATTATTACCCCTGTAGGACCCATAATTTGCATCGAAAGTTTTGCATTTTGAAATTCAAATATATGGGTCCATATTTTGGTATAAGTCCCATACAAATTGGGCCCCCATTCTACTCTATTACATCTCTAGAACCCACATCGTTCATTAGATCTCGATATAATTTTGCATATCATGTCATATTTCAACTAGGAATACCTACTTTGAAAGTGATAAGGAACCACTTTTTCATGTAGATCCCTTACAAATGGCCCCATTTTAATTTGTACCCCTCAAGAACAAATTTTACATCGGATTTTTTTTTCAAATTTTGCAGATTATATTATATTTCAACTAAGAATACAAAGTCAAATATATGATTTCATAATTTTGTTAAAATTTTTCAATCTTTCAAAAAAAAAAAAAAACAGATCTAAAAATGTGAATATTTTCTAAATCAAAACAATACAAATTAAAATGCAACGTTATCAGTAAAGTGAAATAGAATATTTGTAGACCTGCACTATGTCCGAAAATCGAGAAGTTACAACAAAAACTAGGTTCCTTGAAGATAGCTTCAGCAAACTTAGTACTTACAAATTAAATCATTTGAGCAAAAAATGGGCGCTCCTCGCCCCCTTTTTCCATTGATGCCACCGTAAGGTTGGTGTGATGACATGCCAAATGATACTGAACAAAAAGTCCCCAGCGGCCAACGATCCAGAATAGCATACACCCTGAATAATGCTTAAAACACATCCATTTACTTACGTGAATTTTATCGTTAAGCATTTAATTCAAAGACCTTGATATGTCTGCTATGTTATTATTTTAAAATGAAAAACTTGTTAAAAAATATGGTGATAAAGATCATACAAAACGAACTTAATTAGAAAGAGGCTCGCCAAACCTCGAGCATAATGACCCATATATCTATGGAAGTGTGTTTGCATGAGCATGTCCCCGCCATCGTCATCATCGTGTGATATTAGTGAGGTTGAGATGCAGATTTGGCCGTCATCCATTACCAGCCCGGTCAGTAATAGCTAAAACCTCCTGCATTTGTACGGTATATTACGCCATGTGGATATGAGCACATAGACGCGACTCGGAAAACTTATTTATCGATATAGTCGGTGTTTTTGGTCACTATCTATTATCCACTTAAGGACACAACATCGAAGTCTAGTTGCAATTTGCATGGCTAAAAACGTGCAGTTTGGCACCATTGATGGAAAATATGCGCGTATGCACGCACTGACTTTTGGCTTCTAATAAACTGTTTTGGCTTTATGCCGCGCGTACTTTTATTAGAGGACAATGACATCGTCCTCACCATCAAGTACGCGAAGTATTTTGCATTTAATATTCGCTTGCAAATGGAGTTGGCATCAGAATGGATTTTGGCTAAGCCACACAGCTTAAAATTTCCTATATTGCTAATATTGAGCAAGCAAAAAAATGCGTTAAGTTCGGTCGCACCGAATCTTATATCAGGGCTACAGCCATTAGACGCATATGTGGACAATTTTAAGCGCCTAGCTCATTTCGTCGGCAAGCTAGCGTGTTTTCAACAGAAAGGCGGAGAGAGAGGCAGATCTCGCCCACTTTCAAGCTCAAGCGATCTACTACCATTAGACGCATATATGGAAAATGTGAAGCCCCTAGCTCATTTCGTCCGTAAGTTAACGTGCTTTCGACAGGGAGACATACGAACATGGCTAGATCGTCTTAGAAGTTTACAACGACCCAGAATATAAAGGGTGATTTTTAGCTATTATGTTTTTGGCAACACTGGTTGAAACAGCTGACGCACATTTCGTGTTTTGTTTCACTGTCTAACATCTTCAGTTTGGTCTATAATTTAACCATCGTCTTAGAAACGAACAACGCTTGCAAATTATTGAATTTTATTATCAAAATGCGTGGTCTGTTAAGAAAGTTCATCGCGCGCTTCCATTTTACCCACTGAAGCGGCTATTCGGGCTATTGTGTTAGTCACACCAAATTTACATTGTTGGACATTAAACCACCAACACGCCTGCGTAGAGTGCGAACTGAAGAAAATATCGCAGCTGTATCGGCCAGTGTTAATGATAACCATCAATTATCGATTCGTCGCCGTTCGCTGCCATTGGGCCTCTGTTACTCAAAAACGTGGAAATGGCAAAATTGGACTAAGCGGATGGACCATTTGAGGCGCAATCAAGGTCAACATTTGCATGAAATATTCTTCAAACATTAAATTATATGTACCGTACTATCGATTCAAATAAAGATTTTGTGAATTTTTCTGAATTTTATGTGTTTTTTTTTTTAACTTTCCTATAGCTTTTAAAAAATCACCCTTTATATACTTTATGGGGTCTCCAATGATTATTTAAAGGTGTTATAAACGAATGAAAAAACACAATATACACTCCATCCTATGGTGGAGGATATAAAAGCATGATCTTTATAAAAGATCTCTAAAACGAATGGGTGATCAAAACCCCATTACCAAAAGCAAAAAAAAAATCCTTCGTAAGAAGAAATAAGTTAATCGATTAGATGGAATTCTAATGTAAACCTTATATTCAAACATAGATTTTCTAAATTTTCATTTTTCTGCGCTAAAAGCCAATAATTCTCATGCATGTTGCATCTTTCGTGGAATTGTAGATGCATTTTTTGGAGAAATAAATGACGATTTTGTGAAAAAACATGATTTTTAGAGATTATGTTGTCATAAAACAAACAAAGCTTTCATTTTAGGTGCGGAGAATTGCAACATATTTTTATACCGAATAAAGCGACCCGGTCTAATATACATGCGAACATGTTTGCCGTAATGGTTGTTGGTGTGTTGCCACAACCTTTGCAGTAAGAGATTTACATGGATTTTAGAGAGGAATTTCGGAATTTCCATTGAATACTTCTGAATTTTGAATGAATTGTTCTAAATTTTAAATAAAAGGTTCTGAATAACGTTTTGTAACTTTTGAAATTCAAATGAAAAGTTCGGAATTGGCGAGCTCTGAATTTCAACTGAAATTTCTGTATATCAACTGATAAGTTCTGAATCTCAAATGGAAGTACAATTGATCCTTTATGAATTTCCCTTGCATTACGCATGTATTCTTTCACATATATTTCTCTTCTTAAATGTATAAGGATCGACTCACGTTTTTTTTTTGAAACGTAAAAAAACGAGTCTCACTATCCCAATAAGCAAAAACTGCATCACCTCTGAAAACTGCATCATCTCTGAAAACTGCATCACCTCTCAAAAAATACGCCACAAATGATTTTAAACAAATTTTTATTTAATGTGCCCACATATATACTAAAATAAAATTAAATAAATTTTCACTTACTTATGTCAACATAAAAATATATATCATGTCAACCTCATATTTTGGGACACCATCAAGTCTTGGTACCCCTGTGAAAAAATCAAAATCTTTGTTAAAATTTCATAATTTTTAAACTAAATTGATTTACTCTATTCTTAGATGGAGAGCATAGAAGTCGGAGAACCTCATTCAATCGAGTTGGCACTGAGTGCCCCTGTTTTCCGGTGTAGTTGATCTCATTCAGTCAAAATTGGGTCTTTGAGCTGAGCTTTGTTAGAAATAGTGCGATTTTGGATTCGGTTTTCAAACTGACTACACAAATGCTCAATGGGACTTTGTGTAGAGTGGGACTTGTGTTAGGGATGCTTAGCACTATTTCTTGTAGAAGTAATAACTACTATGAATACTATGTATTTCAGAATTTATACGGAAACTGTTCTGTTCATCGTCTCGTCAATGAACAATACCTTGCCAACACCGGCTGTTGACTTCAGGTCCAACAACATTACCCCACCACCTACATGCTTGACAGTAACTTTAGATTTAGTTCTTGGATTTTTTTCCGTCCAACCAATACGACTCTATACGATCCAATAATGTTAAGCTTTTATTCGTCCAAGAAAATTACATGTTCTCAAAACTCATTTGTTTTATTTTTATATTAATTTGCGAAGGCATTACCCATTTTCTGTTTGATTCGCTAACGTTCGGCTTTTATGTGCCCTTGTAAACGAGTTTTTTCTTAATAATGGCTTAATTTTTTATTGTTTGCATCTACTAAGCTTTGGTGGACGGCCTCGTCAAAGTTAATTTTCAATTGTTTTTTCCTGTGTACCGATTTATAACATTTGCACAGATGATTTTCTTTTATCTATAATTTTAACAGTTTCTAAGTAAAATGTTCCCATTTCGTGACAAAAATATCGAATAGAATAAATCAAATCATTTTTGCGCAGACTCCTTTTTGAAAGTACTGCTATTTCATTTTTGGAAGATGGAAAGGAGCAGCAGCAGATACAGTCATATGGTACCACCGTCAGGAATTGTTTTGGACAAAATTAACCCTACATACAAGATTCGTTACTTTTTTAACAAATTGTATTCAAAAAGCCAGCAATGTTTAAAAATGCTTTAGGGTATCTAAATATTAAAGATTATTGGCGGCATTTGCATTCGTTGCTAGATAAGAACCTTTTCCCTCAGGATCGATTTTGTCCATTTGCATTTCCAAACGTCCAAATAGTCAGAGGAACATTTATATCGAATTTCGTGGTTCCAGCTACATTCGATTGGTTAGTTCCATTTCCATTTTCGATAATCCCATTTTTACAATTGTAGCTACAGCTGTTGTCTTGGTTGCAGTTTTATCCATTTTAAGACATTTTGTCCTTAAAAGTAGGACTTTGATGAAGGCATATTATTTGGCGTGCCATTTATGATTTATGATTCTAGCTATATATGTATAATATTTTCTCATGTGTTTCTGATATATTTTGCGTCTGCAAAGAGTGTCATCAGTTCTACATGTATCCAGAGATCTTTTACATATTTATAATCTTTAGCTTTTAAAAAATACCAAATATATTTTTTAAAGTTTTTTTTTCGTACCAGGTTTTTTTTTCAAAAAAAAAAACAAGTAAGGAAAGGCTAAAATCGGGCTGAGCCGACTGTATGAAACACTCCACTTTTTATCCTATTACAATTCAATTCTGTAAAAAAGTGATATCGGGAAGGATTTTTGTACCCTGTAAATGTATGTGTTTGACAAAAAATGTTAAATAGGAAAGGAATCTGTTCGGTAGTATATTGAAACATGGAACGAAGTGACCCACTTTCACATTTATATGTGAAATATAATATGTAAAGTTTGGCCACAATCGGTTAAACATTTGTATATATATAAAATAATATATATAAATCTGAACAGATCTTACCCACTTTCACCACAGGTGTTTTAGTTGGATTATAAGACGTTGTGCTAATTTTAAAGAAAATCGGGTACAATATATGGTTTCTAGAGCGGAAAAAGTCAAATCGGGAGCGACATTTGTATGGGCCCATATCTAAATCTGAACCGATCTAACCTGCTTTCGCCACAGGTGTTTCTAATTAGATTACAAGGTGTTAAGCCAAATTTGAAGAAAATCGAGTTCTATATGTGCTTTATAGAGCGGAAAAAATCAAATCGGGAGCGACATTTGTATGGAGCCTATATCTAAATCTGAACCGATCTGACCAATTTTTACCATAGCTGTTTTCACTTCAATTATAGGATACTGTGCCAAATTTGAAGCAAATCGAGTGAAATATGTGGCTTCTAGAACGAAAAAAGTCAAATCGGGAGCGACATTTGTATGGGGGCTATATCTAAATCTGAACCGATTTGATTCAATTTAAAATTCGTCCTTGAGATTACAACAATAGATGGACAAATCGACTCAGAAAGTGATTCTAAGCCGATCTGTATAATAAACGATGGGTCAAATTCGTTTCCTTTTGGGTGTTACAAACAGATGCATACGAAGTAGGGGAATAGGGAAGAATGCCGTTCAATGCCGGATACAAAAAGCTAGTATATATAAAAATCAATGTATGTCTGTTTGTCTGTAGGTTCCGTACAGGACGCCAAACCGCTGGACAGGGGATGGTTCATGGATGTACTAGGTCACGATAGGACAAGGGGGTGTAGTACCACCCACACAAATTATATTTAGTACTCCTTTTATCCTCAAAAGCATATGAAGAAGAAGAATAGTGCAGAATGAACCCGTACAACGCCGGGCAAAAAAGCTACTGATTTTATGAATCAGTATGCCTCAATGAACAAAAAATAAATCTCAGACAAAAAATTATTATTTATTCTGTTTCATACATGTGACAAAGGAATTTCAGTTAAAAATTAAATTCCTCGTATTTTTTGAAATTGACCTAAAACATTTTCACAAACCAAAATAGCTAAATTATTTTCTATTTTGAAACATATTTATTTAACAATTAAGAGTCCAAACAACACTAAAGGTTATTCTGTTATCAAAATAACTAATCTGCATAACTTTAACGAAAAGAGACTTAGTCAATTTCACAACCGAACCATACATATAGATTTACATCCCAGGATATGTATGTAACAACATCTGTACTCACTACGTTTTACCTAGGTGCATACATACATATGTATGGATGTATGTACGGATCTGTACTAATATACATCTACGTGATGAATTGTGGCAAGTATTTTGACCGCTGCAATGCGGCTGATGTATCTGGTGGAGGATGTTGCAGCCGATAATGATGATGATGATGTCGTTGATGTTACCCTGGCTCTTGCTGCTGCTGCTGTTGCTTACACCACATCCTGTCGCTGTGGTTATGTTTAGTGATAACTCGTTGACTTGATCTCAGCATCGGCTACATGCTCACATCGTGTATTGACGCCATGCTGTAGAGTTTTAATTGAAAAAAATTTACGCTGAGTCTCGCATTACGGTTGCTGGAATTACGGCTATTGTTTTGCACGATATGGTAATCGAATCAGTGAAGTATTGCAATTACTCCAGAACAAAGGAAATCCACGAGTGGACTGACTATCTGATGGAGATTTAAATGCACGATAGAGAAATAAGTGCATACAAGCTAATGGCACCACTAAAGCAATTACAAATTGCTACAGTCGTTGGGTACAGAAAAACAGAGTTGGCGTTTTTTGGCGTACTTATTGAACATTTCTCCTGCTCTAACTTACAAATAAACAATGTCACAAGTACTTCCTACTTGCTACACTCTAAAAATCAATGAAATTATTATTTAAAACAGTAGCAAAATATTGAAATGGGAGGGATGACCACAACACTTTGTAGGAAGACATAATTTAAATATTTACATGATGTCATGGACATGAGTTTGATTATGAATGTTACGCACACCTTGCATATAATTGAAAAAGAAAATAACTAAGGAGAAACATAATTCAGACATGGCTAACTCTTATGTTATAGCCATCATCCCTATATTAATACAATATTTTCATGATAGTGTAAATGTCGCAATAGTTTACAAACTATTCATTTAAAAATAAGTTTTTCTGAATAATGACCTCCTATACCCTAAAACAAAAATGTTTTATGGCTTTTCTTTACACCACTTCGTGGAATAGGGTATTATAAGGGTGATTCCAAAATAAATCGACAAAAAAACAAACTTTATGGACCCGACCCATTTTGATTTCAATAACATTTGGCTCGTTGCTGCGAATTTTTTGACGTCAAAATTGTTTGCAATATTCAGTGTAGTTTGTATTTTATGATTCGTCAAAGTTGACAATTTGCAGTGTTTCTAGAGAAAGATGATTTTTTTAAGATGAGTTATAATTCGCAGACATTATCGGATTATTAAACCTTAGGTATCATTGGAAAGGTCTTGATGTCTACTTTAAAATGGTTTAGAAAATTATACATGTCCTGGTAGAACAAGGAAGTTGAAAATATCAAAATATCCCTTATCCTTGAATATCCAAACATAATAACGTCATCTGGATTTTTTGGAAAATATTTTCCAAAAAAAACCATAATTTTCTATAAAAGCTGTCAAAATTTCAGGATGGGATCAGAAGATATAAATATATTTGTGAGGGGTTGACTATTTTATTGTTTTTGCTTTAATGCAACTTTTGTAAAATAATATAATAACATATATTGGGAGATTTTGGCAAATTTCGGCCTTCGTACTCATCTGGACATTTGGATAAAATAGCAGGATTGAATCTAACTTAGTTTATAATATAAAGGTTATCAAATCTTAGTTGGATCGATATGATTTTTAATGTAGACATACATATTTACAAAGGTTAAGGTTAAACGTTTGTATTTGTTTTTTTCCAAAGGTTTATTTATTTAATAATTTGAAATAATAATGTTTTGAATTCCATTGACTGTGAGAAGTATCTAGTCTGCACTTTTCTAATGCCGAATGGACAGACTTGGTGAACAGATTGCGTTTTTGGAACAGGTTTTAATTGCAGATACCTTTTTGTAAGTTTTTCTTCTTCCTTTATGAACTCTTCATTTGGAACGAATATAAAATTCATATTTTTTAATGTTTTCTGTTGCCCAATTATACATTGAAAAGGGTGAATTAATGCCTACCTTGAAAGTGATCTATATGGGTCAACCTTTTAATGTAGGTACCTTACAAATGGCCCCACTTTTATTATTACCCCTCTAGGACCCACAATTTACATCGGAAGTTATCAAATTTAGCATTTTGTATTATATTTCAATTAAGAAGACATGCTATGAAAGTCAAATATATGGGTCCATTTTACTCTATTACATCTCTAGAAACTACGCCTTACCTCGGATCATGATATATTTCAACTATGAATACCTACCAGGCCCCAAGTGTTTTATTATTATTATTATTATTTAATTTCATAAATTACAATTGATAAAAAGTGCCTCAGCGCCTCTAGGACATTATTGAGGCTACACAAATTCAAGAATAATATTTAAAAAATATAATATAATACATTATAAATAAAAAAACTCATATCATATAAGAAGCATTTCAATGTTCTGATAAAGATAATCCTTTAAACGGTTTTTAAACACAGAAACAGTTTGAGAAACTTGCAATATTTGCGGCAAGTTATTGTATTCAACGATACCCACCTACACCTTGCAATATATAAGTTTGAGTTGTTCCTTGTGTTGAAGTTGTGTTGAATTCTGCTAAAATTAATACTATGGTATCCAATGTTGTTTATCACTTTGAACACATACATTAGCAATTGCATTTTGTGAACTCCATACACGGGTAACATTTTTTGTGCTATATCTCGGTATAGCGATAAAGTTGGATGCAATCTCGGGAGATTAAAAACTATTTTTAAAGATTTGTTTTGCAACATTTGTAATGTTTTTAGATCTAGGTTCTTTTTATATCCATATATGAGTGCCAAATAATTAACGTGGCTTTGAACAAGTGTTTGAAAAATAATATATTTGGATTCTAGGTTTAGCTTATTTTTAGCTTATATAAAATACCAACAACAGGTGCAATTTTTAATCTATGTTGTTCAATATGTACTTTCCAGCTTAGATTTTTCTGTAAATGAATCCCCAAGTATTTTATACTAGATACTTCAGAGACCTCTCTACCATCCACAAAAATTTGGCATGGAGTTTCGCCTTGATTTGATTGTGGTCTAAACCTTATAAATTTAGTTTGTGTTGCATTTAATATCAATTGATTTAATCTGGCATATTCTGAAATTAAAGCTGCGTCCCGTTCAACCAAAGTTTTCAGAACTAAATTCTGTTTGTATGGATAAAATATGCATAAATCGTCGGCATACATAAACAATTTTCCGGTCAGTTCAAGGTTATTGATATCATTTATATATATTTTAAATAACAGTAACCGCCTCTTCAGTCGCACATCCTTTCCTT
Source organism: Polietes domitor (assembly GCA_947397865.1). Taxonomy (NCBI): domain Eukaryota; kingdom Metazoa; phylum Arthropoda; class Insecta; order Diptera; family Muscidae; genus Polietes; species Polietes domitor. The sequence continues at coordinate 59,668 of CANDYM010000768.1, forward strand.
AAACCATATTGGTTCGCAGACATAAAATTGTCGTTTTCCATGTATACTGAGAGCTGAGAATACAAAATCTTTTCAAAAAATTTGTCAACAACAGAAAGCAAAGATATCGGTCTAAATTTGTTATAGACCCCCTTTCAAATGTCGGTTCGATTCATCCTATTACTACTGTATAATTTGTATTTGTATGCCGGAAAATTGGATCAATTATTTACCATATTCGTTAAATAAAGGGTGTCCCAAGAAGAGCGCAATTTTTTAATTTTAAATAAAACACAGATATTTAAGAAAAAATCGTGAAACTTTATTATATCGTAAAGTAGACAGAATGAGGTTATGTATGGAACAATATATCGTGCAGATGGCCGCCGCGGCTTTGCTGGCATGCACGCGATCTTTTAATGAAATTTTCAATGACCGTTTTGCATGAATGCTGCGGTATTTCATTAATGCAGCGTCCAATTTCGTCTTTTAAGGCTTGAGTCGTCGTCGGCTTATTCGCGTAAACCATCGACTTCAAAAAACCCCAAAGAAAAAAATCTAATGGTGTTAAATCACACGATCTAGGCGGCCAATTCTGATCTCCAAAACGCGAAATAACACGACCGGGAAATGACTGATGTAGCAATTGAATTGTTTCTCTGGCTGTATGACATGTGGCGCCGTCTTGATGGAACCACATTCCCTCCACATTCATTTCTTCAATTCTAGGCAAGAAAAAACTGGTTATCATTTCACGATACCGAACACCATGATTCCTCCAGCCCAAAAACCACAGCACACAGTGACACGTTGAGGATGCATTTGCTTCTCGTGAATCACTCGAGGATTTTCCGCACCCCAAATGCGACAATTCTGCCTATTGACGAAGCCATCAAGATGAAAATGGGCCTCGTCACTGAAGATGATTTTATCGGCAAAATCAGCATTTTCATGTTGTCTCTCCAATACCCAATTAACGAACTCCCTTCGCTGTCCATGGCCAGTTGGCTTCAGTTCCTGAGTCAATTGAACTTTGTATGCATGAAGATGCAAATCTTTCGTCAAAATTCGCTGCAAAGTGGATTTGGAGACACCAATTTGCTGAGCTCGGTGTCGAATTGAGGTGGATGGAGTTTGAGCGACATCATCACGTACAGCTGCGACATTTTCGGTCGATCGACCTGGTCGATGGCGCGTTGTTGTCTTTACATCACTAACAGACCCAGTTTCGGCAAATTTATCCATTAATCTCTTTACAGTTGACCCTTTTGGAGCATTATTGTGACCCCAAATTGATCGCAATTTGCGAACTGTAGCCGCAAAACTTTCACCATTTTGGTAAAACAATTTCACAATGAGAATGCGTTGTTCATTCGTGTAGCGCTCCATTTTTATTAACCTCGTACCTTCTACTAACAAACAATAACAATTGTTCAAATGTCAAACAATGACACTTCGAATCTTGCCAGATTTAAAAATTGCGTTCTTCTTGGGACACCCTTTATAACGAAAGATGAATTTATATTATAATGTATAATTTATATGAACTACATTGCTTCCATGAAACACCTGGGTTTAGTAAAGCGAGGTATATACACAGGGAGTGGTGTAGGGTATTATATAGTCGGCCCTTCATAGTCTCTACTTGTCAAATGTCAAAGAATAAAAGCTTCTAAAGTGACAGCTACCGAAATATCGGGTGATTCAAAATAACAGCTCTGGTTGTAAAACCCTGTTTATACTTTACAGGGTCTCAGGTCGATATTTCAAGTTGTTACAAATGAAATGACAAGCTTAGTATACCCGCAGCCTATGGTGGATGGTATAAAAATAACAGAACGCAAGTTAGTTTAACTTGCAACCTCCAGTGCGATGCATATTGAAGAAAT